>APFE031721726.1:148516-161590 GCA_000404065.3 Pinus taeda | reverse complement strand
ACTTTGGTACGGTAAGACTCCCACGGTAAAATACTTCAAAATTTTTGGAAGCAAATGCTACATTAAAAGGACTGATGAAAATCTTGGCAAGTTTGAACCTAGAGCAGATGAAGGCATTCTACTTGGCTACTCTCCCCACAGCAAAGATTACAAATGTTACAATAAAAGAGTTGGTAAAATTGTTGAAAGCATTGATGTAGTGGTTGATGAAGAAGGAAACACTCCTAGGCAAGTAAAATCTGAAGATTTCGAAGATGGCGAAGACTATCCGTCAACATCAAATCAGATTCATGACAAAGAAGAAACCAATGAGGCACCAGAATAATAGATAAGGATAGAAGAAAAGAATCCATCCAGATACGTTCAGAAGAATCATCCAGAATCTCAAATTTTGGGGCAAAAAGAGGCAAGTGTACAAACAAGAAGAACCATTTCAGAAGCTTCAAGCTATCTAGCATTGCTTTCCTCCACTGAACCGCAAAATGTAAGAGAGGCTTGAAAAGATGAATGCTCGGTCAAGGCCATGGAGGAAGAACTTGAGCAGATTGAAAAGAATAACACTTGGGAGTTGGTTCGTAGACCAAAAGATAAGAATGTCACAGGGACAAAATGGATTTTCAAAAATAAGCTGAATGAAAATGGGGATGTGGTTAGAAACAAGGCAAGACTTGTTTGTAAAGGATATGCACAACAAGAAGGCATAGACTTTGAATAAATGTTTGCTCCAGTTTCTAGACTTGAGGCTATAAGAATGTTCCTTTCTCTCTCTAGCTTTCAGAAGTTCAAAGTCTTTCAGATGGACGTGAAATCTGCCTTTCTGAATGGAGACTTAAATGAAGAAGTATATATTGAACAACCAGATGGGTTTATTCTTGGAAATGATCCAAAACTTGTATGCAGACTCAAAAAGGCTCTCTGTGGCCTTAAACAGGCTCCAAGGGCATGGTATTATCAGTTGGATAAGTACCTCCATCAACAAGGTTTTATAAAAGGATCAACTGATAGCAATCTATATATAAAAATTGACAATGATAAGTTTCTGATACTTGTTGTGTATGTTGATGATATCATCTTTGGTAGCAATGAAGAAGACATGAGTCAAAATTTTGCCTTGGTAATGCAGAAATAGTTTGAAATGTCCATGCTTGGTGAGCTCACATATTTTCTTGGTTTACAAGTCTAACAAAACAAAGACGACATTTTTCTATCACAAACCAAATATCTCAAGCAACAGTATCTTCAAGGAACTCAAAACTATGGCTTATGGTATCCTAGAGGAACAGATATCACACTTCATGCATACACAGATGCGAATTGGGCAGGAAGCTTGGATGACAGGAAAAGCACTAGTGGTGGTGCATTCTTCATGGGTCCTAGATTAGTATCTTGGTTCAACAAGAAACAAAGCTCTATTGCGTTATCTATAGCTGAAGCAAAATATGTAGCTGCGACATCTTGCTGCACACAACTCCTTTGGATGATGCAAACATTGCAAGATCTTCAAATCACTTGTACTCCACCTATCTCTGTTTTTTGTGATAATACAAGTGCAATCAATATTTCAAAGAATATCCTGTCATGCATTCAAAAACTAAGCACATACCAATCAAGTATCATTTTCTCCGAGAACAAGTGCTTGAACAAAAGGTCAAATTGGAGTATGTTCCCTCTAAGGAACAAATTGCTGATATTCTCACCAAACCACTGCCCAGGGAGACCTTTGAATATATCAGACAAAAGCTGGGAGTAGTTGATGCATCATCTTGCTATTGAATCTTGTCTGTTTCAGAGATTGTTTTACGCGGGTTTCATATGGGGTTCACGTGTACATACGATGGTTTATGTGGGTACAGTCGACTTGAAGAAAAGCAAGGATGAGAAGAGTCTGATATGGGTCTATCAGAGACCATCTGGAACAGGCTCAGGGGGGAGCATATATTCTTCTAATAATGTATTGTTGGAATTATCGTAGAAGATCTTGGTTCAATTCTTCAGTTGTTTTGATCTCAAGAGGAACAAGTGCAGAAGGAGAACATGGATACTAATCTATGATTGACAATTGCTGCTGATATTATGTCTTATATTTCTTTTGTCAAGGTCATGTAATGGCCTGTCTTGGTTTCCCCTATAGAGCTATAACTAGGGTCTCTCACACCTCTAATTATTCCACATTAATAAATCAATCCGGGAACGTTTTGTTATTGTAAAGAGTAACTCAATTCGAGGCTATTTGTCTGAGTAATGCTTAGTAGTATAGTGTTCAGAAGATACAAAAGAAAACAGATGCTAAGCTGTAACTGAACTAATCCAAAAGATAGAATCACACAAGACAGTTGATCAGTCAAGGGTACGAAAGCAATAACCCATCCCTCTAGAAACTGATAAAAAGGAAATTAGAGCATGGAATTATAGGTCTGGGAGCTAGGCAGCGTCTTGCTGAGGCTCACTACAACCTTAAACCTTCTCTCACACCAAAACAATGAAGGCAGGTAAATAAAATGGCAGAAGGTAAAATGGAACAGCAAAATGGAAATGGAACAGTAATAAATGGAACAACAGTAAAATGGAACAACAGTAAATGGAACAGCAATCGAAAGAACTGAATCTCGCGAGTTAAAACCAACTGATTCACACTATGATTTTCTCTTCAAGCAAACTAGATAAGATATACTTTATGAAACAACATTCCTTGATGAATTATGGAACAACAAGCATCAACCATATATACCTGTTCTATACTAATATAGTAATCTGAGAATGATGGATGATATAAGTATGTTTCTAAACAGAGTAACATTACTTTCAAGTCCCAACAAGTATTATTTCACATGGATCCAATGACAGTAACATTCATACCGACACTCAGTTACAGAAATAGTTGATTAAAGACGCAATTCAACCCTGAATAGATCCAATTATACAGTGCAGAGTCATTACATGGAGAAATCATTCATATATTGATCATAACAGAGCATAGCATATCATATGAAAGATGTATCAGATTACTGAGTAATAAAGATAAACAAACCACACACAAATCACAGTATAATGATACAAAAGCAAGTGTCCTTCGGAGCCGGGCCCTTAGCTGCCAATGGTACACCGCCTTAGATTACTCTAGACGCAGAGATGAAATAAACACCAAGTCTTTTATATTAATGCATCAACAACTGTATAACAAAACCAGGTCTCAGTGAGACTTGATGATCAAAGTTTTGTTCTAAAACTTAAAATTATAAAAACAGTAGTCGTTTCTTTGCTCAATGACGTTGTTCCCTTATATAAGAGTAACGGTGGAGATGTCTAGATAACAAAGATAAATAAAACAGTGATCCCTCAGGATCGAAGATCCTGAGGGATTCGCCAATCGGTTAAGCCTTCACTTTTCTTTCTCGCGTTCGCCGGCTCGGTATCCCTCCTTCCTTTCCTAGGCTATTCAGCTCTGATTTGCTCGATCTTGTTCACATCCGGTTCCCCTCTGGAGGGACAACAGTTATTCTTCCTCTACTTCTCGCTTTTGGACGGCAACTCCTTGCTTCCACGTCTTCCTGCATAGAAAAACGACAATTATTAGTAATTGAGCTTCCTTTGTCGATTCTTGCACATTTTATTAAAATCCTTTATTATTTTGAATTTATAAGGCAGAAAAGGTTACAAATATTATTGAAAAGCCACTAAATTGATTGTCAAAAGCATACCTTCCAAGTGCTCCACACACCCCCCTGCTTACCCTGTTTCATGCCCTCATGAAAACATTATAGTTGACATGCAAGGCGGTGAGAGAATAGGCCGGAGAGGGGATCTCGCGAGGAGGCCGACAACCGTGATGAACAACTAGATTATCAAAGAACTGATTTATTTGATCAGCAGGCATTTCATACAAGGCCTGATATCCGGGTGCAGGGTGCCAAATAATTGGACTGCGAAATCGATACCCCAACCCGGATGGCCCTGCTTGCAAAATCCGTTCCCCATAAAGGTTCAATCGGCTGGCAGCCAGCTCAAGATTCTCGTATTTGAATGGTTCCCTGAGCTGGATATTTGGGCTAGAGGTCTGGTATCGAAATTTTGCAGCATCGATGGCAAGGTCTTTAATAGTCAGGAAATATTCCAGTCTATGTCGGATCAAGTCTTCGTGCATGGGTCCTAATATCTCGATGACAACCGGGATCCTCATAAGGCTCCTATGCTCTCTCCATAGCGTCACTAGGTCTCTAGGTTTAGCTTGTACCCATAAGTCTAGGCTATTCTCCTGTCTCTGAAAGGTGTTATAAGCTTTGAGCCATTTCAGCTGATTAACCCCAAATGAGATAAAGGCTTGGAATTGTATATCACCAACAAAAGGGCCAGGATTTAAATCAATTTCCTGGTCTAGCACGAGGTTGTGCAAGTAAAACTCGCACAATAACCTTTGAACCTTAATTCCGTAATGCTTGCAACAATCTATAAAATCATTAACAGTGTTGATGTGGATAGGTGCACCTGCCCTAACGGCTTTTATTTTAAATCGCAAATATCATTCAAGCAAAAATAAAGCATAATTTTTAGCAGGGGCCCTACAAGTCAAAACGTCATTATACAAGGAACACACAGTGTCCATCTGCTTAACAACACTATCTAATCGACGAGTTACCTTAGCAACCTTTTCTTGTTCCTTTTGCCATCCTCCGAAGGCCTGGCTCTCGGACTGACTAATATCCCCAAGTTGCTATTGTAGTTCTTCTTATTTCTCCCGGGGAACTGTTTGTTCTCGCAGCTGCTCAGCTTCTTGCTGAGCTTCCTTCATCATTTTGTGCAAGGTCCTTGTTTTTGGATCCTTTTTCCATAAATCCGTAGAGGCTGGGAGTTTAACCTGGACCTTTCTATTACGCTGCTTAGAGTTTAGGACCTGAATTACCCCTGAGGGTAGTGCTTTTGTTTGGGTCTTCTTGCTTTTTGTTTCTTTCTTAATGCGAATAAAGGGTTGTTGTGGTCCTCCTGCCATCGGAGCCTCTTGCTGTTCCATTGGAATATCCATCCTTTCTTCAGGGTCAGATGGAACAGCAGTCTGTCCCTCCACGATATTTGGAACAACTGTTTGTTCTTCAATGTCACTTGGAACAGCAACCTGTTCCTCGTTGTCATTTGGAACAACAGACTGTTCCTCGGCAGTAGGTCTCCTAATGGGGTTTCGACCAACAAAATGAGTATAGGTCTGTCACCTTCTTGTCCTCCAGGATTTTACTGCAGTGGCCCTCCTCCTTTTCCTTGTAGTCCTTTGTATCCTCAAGTTGGCTTTCAAAATTCAAATTTGTTGTCGGAGCCTGGCTATAGTGCCCATCAACCTCTGCTGTTTCTTCCTTAATTTCTTAATTTCCTTTGCCTCAGCAGAGGGTTTGGCCCTTAAGTCTGCTCCTTCTTCGTCTGGGATATCTTTCGGCGTCTTGGGGACAGATTGTCCCTTATTGGTGTCTTCAATTTCATCATCATAACCAGGCAGGTTTTCTTCTCCTGCCTTTTCTTCATGTGCTTTCTCAGGTATATCTTCCTCCGTGGGTCCGTCAGGGATGCCTGTTGTGCTGGAGGGCTGGCCATATTCCCCCATCTTGGCCAGGACTGCTGCCAATTCCTCCTCACCCACAGGGTCCTGCAACGGGCTACCCCCTGGCTGTACTACTTCTTCTTCTTGATTGACCTGCTCGGTAGCTGTCTCTGTCTCAGAGTGCTCATCTCTTTCCTCAATACCTCCTCCAGGCTAGTCAGCCTCGGCCCCTGATTGCTCAGCATTTTCTTCGGAGGGCCTTCCTTCTGGTTCTGGAGGTTCGTCCACAATTTCAATTGGCTGGGCAGTAGTTCCCTGAATCTTTTCCAGCCTTCCTCATATCCGGACCAGCCGGGCTGATTTCCTTGGTCTCTCAGGCTATTCGGGTGTGCCAGCAAATTCTCTGGGTTCCTCTGGTCGTTCTGGCGTACTGGAGGATTGTTTCCATTTTGGAGCAGCATGTCTTTCTGTTGCTGATTCTTTACGTTTCTCTGATCGTTCCGGCGTGTTGGAGGAGTGTTTAGGTTTTGGGGGTGGTGTAGCCAATCCCCCCTCGACTATTGCGATCAGTTCCTCCCAAGTGCTTTGTTGTTGAGTGAGACTGTGGCTCACTATCAATCGAATCAGTCGATGGTGGCTAACGACTGCGTCTATGTGCTGTGCCTTTTTTAGGCTTCAGGCCGCGTCATGTAATAATGAATTTAAAAGTGCAGGGAGATTTACAAAACATTTCCCTTTTAAAACAGCTAAAAGTTTCAGGTGACGAGGTCTTACCACGTCTTTCCTCCCTTCGCAGGTGATATAGCTCTGCACTATCTTTGCTAGCTCGGTCCAGGGTTCCCCTAGCGTTGCCAGTAGAACTCCTTTCCCTTTGACTGTCAAGATTTGGCCTTCGTCTTGGAAAATCTCCATAAACTTTTGTAATATTTCCTTCTTCAGTGTCCATACGGGTCTGGCAGCTGGTAATCCCGAGACTTCTGCGATGGTATCGTCTGTGACCGCTATCCTCTTTCCTCCTACTATGGAGTAATTTTCCTGCAAATTTTGCAGGAATTCCAATGCCACTGCTTCATTTGATTCTTGTAGGCGGCTGAAATAATTCAACCACCCTGCGTTTTCCAGGATTTTGCGGGCAGTAGTGGAGACTGTCAACTCCTGAGGTTTTCTTTGGACCGTCTTTCCTCCCATGATTCTACTCAGAATTCTTAATGGAACAGCAACTGCTTGTGGTGTTTGAGACGCAGAGAGGATGATCGTCGCCAAATTTTGGAAGAGAACACAGAGCATGCAACAAAAAAGGATCGTGGACGGAAATTTTCGTAAAATGGAATTATCATACCGTTAAACCATGCCATACCTTTGTACATTATCTCGCCCGAATGGTGTGCAACCACGTAATCCATGGAGTAATAAGGTTACCTCGCCCTCGCGATCTGATAGGCTGTCCCCAGCCGTCAAAGAGAGGAGCAGCAGCCAGTCGGAAGTCAAGTCATTAAGAAACAACATATGAAATTATGCCATGTTTTAGAAAAACAACGAAATGCCGAAATTGAGGCAAAAAGGTAGATCGTGTTTTACATAAGAGCCTGCATGATATAATGAGAGGCCGGGGGATGGGACGTCTGTCAAGCATACGAAATCTCCAGTGGTCATTGTCAGTTCCGTTGCCATGATTGGTGGTAATGAATATTCATGCGATATATACATCGGGGTGTGACATATGATCTATTCAAAGGATATAAGAGACAAAAAATATTGATATCATACCTGTTGGTGTAACCATTACGACTTCGATGCCATTAACAAAGCTCTACTGCCAACAGGTGTTCATAACCTTGGCAGAATTGTTTATTTCACCCTCCGGAACCATGATCCTTTGTGTGTATTCTGAAGAGTGCTTTGTCAAAATGCAGGCCATTATGCTGGCTTGGTAACCAGATAGCCATAATGCCATTCACAAGGTAGGCGCGAAACATGGACAGGCCGGCTCGTGATGAGACCCCCTGTTCCAAGGTTTGTTTTTTAATATACCTTCGGACCATATCCCTAGTGTGGTGGCCGTAATGGGAATGCCACTTCGCTTCCATCCTTATGATCATGGTAGGCTGGCTCTCAATGAGACCCCCTATCCTGCATTTGGCAATTTTCATATTTTCTTTTTTTTTTTGCAGAGCACCTCTCTTTTTGTTTTTTTACACATAAGGGTGGTTCCGCACTCCTTAAGAGCGGGGAATGGTGGAAGAAGTCTTATCATCCCAATAGACAGATACAAATCCTTTGTTCTTATTCCTAAGTAATAATCAAGAGAGATTTTTTTAGGGAAATCGTCATGATAAAGATCACCAACCAGGGTGCCGGTAATGAGACAATGACAGCGAAGATAAAAAGTCAATGTCCCTCCTCTTGTCCTCTTATAAATACTAGGCTTTATAGTGATGGCGATCTATGATCTGCTGACCTCGGTATATCATGGTTTATGTTCATCGCATAAGTCCATTGTTGTATCTAAAAGACTAGGGAGAACATGGGTGCAAACATCCTCAATAAGAGAAAAAAGATGCCGATGGCATTCCTCAGAGAAGAATCCATGCATATAAATTCATAGGATGCCGTTTCTTTGAAAGGAACAATAGAAAATCGCAAATGTTGTTCCTTCTGAGAAAGGAACAACAGAGACACTCAAATGTTGTTCCTTTTGAAAAGGAACAGCAGACACACTCAAGTGCTGTTCCTTTTGAGAAGGAACAACAAAACACACAAGTGTTGTTCCTTTTGAAAAGGAACAACAAAAACAAACAAGTGCTATTCCTTTTGAAAAGGAACAACAAAATCACACAAGTGTTGTTCCTTTTGAAAAGGAATAGAAAAATCACACAAGTGCTGTTCCTTTTGAAAAGGAAGAGCAAAATCACACAAGTGTTGTTCCTTTTGAAAAGGAACAACAAAATCACACAAGTGTTGTTCCTTTTGAAAAGGAACAGCAAAATCACACAAGTGATGTTCCTTTTGAAAAGGAACAGCAAAATCTCCCAAGTGTTGTTCCTTTTGAAAAGGAACAGCAAAAACACACCGGTGTTGTTCCTTTTGAAAAGGAACAACAAAATCACACAAGTGCTGTTCCTTTTGAAAAGGAACAGCAAAATCACCCAAGTGCTATTCCTTTTGAAAAGGAACAGAAAAAACACACCAGTGCTGTTACTTTTGAAAAGGAACAACAAAATCGCACAAGTGTTGTTCCTTTTGAAAAGGAACAGCAAAATCACCCAAGTGTTGTTCCTTTTGAAAAGGAACAACAAAAACACACCAGTGCTGTTCCTTTTGAAAAGGAACAGCAGAAACACACCAGTGTTGTTCCTTGTGAAAAGGAACAACAGAATCACTTAGAATGCAAAAAGAAAATCAAGAAAACATATATACAAGATGTTATGTACAAGTTATGAAAAAATGAATTCCTTAAATTATAGGTGAGGAAGATTTCGCTTCCTCTCCTAAAATTTCCATATCAATATCTTTTCGTAGCTGCTGACAGAAGGATTCCTGAGTGAGTGGCTTTCGATAGAGACGAGCTCGGTGGCCATTTACTTTGAATGCATATCCAGAACTGTCAATTGTGGTCAAAGTAAGGGTCCCGTTGTCATGTACCTTCTGGATTTCGTATGGTCCTAACCATCGAGTCTGGAGTTTCCCTGGGAAGTCCTGAAACCGAGAGTCGTATAATAGAGCCCAGTCTCCTTCGTGAAAGACTTTGTTCTTGATAAGTGCATCATGCCATTTAGCTCGCTGCTATTGAATCAATGTTGTATTTTGTAATGCAGAGAGCCTAATTTCATCCAATTCATTAATCTGTTGTAATTGATTGATTTGTGCCTCACTCAGATCTAGGCCGACTTCCTGTGCAGTTCGTAGCGTTTGGATTTCGAATTCTATGGGGAAGATAGGTTGTTTTCCAAACACTAATTGATAAGGTGAATAGCCTGTGGTACTTCTCCATGTGGTTCTATAAGCCCATAGTGCCTCAGGTAATCGGGCAGCCCAATCACGCCTATGCGATGCAATAGTTTTTGTTAAAATTGATTCTATTACCTTATTACTACTTTCTACTTGCCCATTTGCCTGGGTGTGGTATGGGGTAGTAATTTTATGTTGGACATGATAATTGTTAAGTGTTGCAGCTAATTTGTTTCCAACAAATTGTGGTCCACCATCTATAATTAGTTCTCTCGGAAGTCCATAACGTACAAACAAATGGAACAAGAATTGTATTACAGAATCTTCTGTAGCCTTAGGCAATGATTCGGCCTCGACCCATTTAGTAACATAGTTTGTCGCCACTAGAATGTATGTCCTCTGATTTGATGATGGATTAATGGGCCCGATGAAATCAAGAGCCCATCGTTCAAATGGCTCAATGACTAATTGTGGTCTCAGAGGCATTTCGTCGGTTTGGCCAGGTCGTCCTGCTCGCTGGCAGCTATCACAGGCTTGGGCAAATTTTTTCGCATCTTTGAAAATTGTAGGCCAATAGTATCCTGTCTGCAATACTTTATGTGTTGTTCTTTTTTCAGCAAAGTGTCCTCTGCATGGTCCGTCATGGCAAGCTTTTAAAATGTCGAAAATTTTGTCTTCTCGAATACATCTCCTAATTTGCGTATCTGCCCCTGTGTGGAACAAATAATCCCCAATCCACGAAAATCGAGTGCTCTTATGAACAATCTGCTTACGTTCCTGAGGGGTTAAGTGTTTTGGTAATTTACCTACCGCAAGGTAATTGGCGACATCAGCATACCAGGGTGTTCGAACAGCAATAGCAAACAGGTGCTCATCAGGAAATTGATCTTCCACTACTGCTGTTTCAATTGATTTTGGTATTCGTGAGAGAAAATTGGCTACAGGGTTCTCCTTGCCAAGTCGATCCTTGATTGTGATATCGAACTCCTGCAATAAGATCAACCATATGGTTATTCTAGCATTTGTAACAGGTTTATTTGCCAAATATTTGATAGCAGAATGATCTGTATATAACATAACGGGATAGCCTGTGATATAATGTCTAAACTTATTAACAGCATGTATTACAACCAGGAATTCTTTTTCAGTGATAGTATAATTCAATTCGGCAGAGGATAAATTTTTGCTGATATAGTAGATAGCATATGGTTTTTTATCCTCTTCTTGCCCCAGGACTGCACCGATTGCTGTATCCGAGGCATCAGGTGAGATTTGGAATGGTAAATTCCAGTTTGGTCCTCGAAGGACTGGGGCTGTTGATACAAGCTTCTTTAATTCCTTGAAAGCATGGTCACATTTTTCTGTCCACAAGAAATCAACATTACCAGTTAGAGCATATAGAGGTGCAGCAATATGTGAGTAATGTTCTATAAATCGTCTGTAATACCCAGAAAATCCAAGAAAACTGCGTACCTCTGTTTGAGTAGTGGCGGTAGGGATAAGCAAAAGAATTTGGATTTTGGCTGGGTCTTCCTGGATGCCAGCTGTTGAAACATAGTGCCCTAGAATGAGCCCTTTTGTCATCATCATGTAACATTTTTCGTGGCTCAGACAAAGCCTAGTAGCGATACAACGTTGTAGGACTTTTTCCAGTGTATCTAAAGCTGGATCAAAATCATCTCCATATGGTGTAAAGTCATTCATGTACACCTCAAGTCCATCATTTATCAAATCTGCAAAGATGCTAAGGACAACCCTTTGGAATGTAGCAGGGGCATTACATAGGCCGAAGGGTAGAACTCGATAGGCAAACGTTCCCCAAGGGCAAGTAAAGGTAGTTTTATCCTGGTCTTCAGGGGCAATTTGGATTTGGTTGTATCCGTTGAAGCCATCCAAGAAAGAAAATAATTTCTTTCCTGCTAAAGTGTCCAATACTTGGTCTATGAATGGGAGAGGGAAGTGATCTTTCTGTGTGGCTTTATTTAACTCCCTGTAATCCACGCAAATCCTCCATTTTCCTTTTTTCTTGGGTACCACCATGAGGGGAGAGATCCATTTACTGTCGGAAATAGGATAGATAAAATTAACATCTAAAAGTTTCTGAAGTTCGGCTTTTACTACCTCTTTTAGATGGGGGTTGAGTCTTCTTTGCGGCTGACGAACATGTCTTGCATCTTTTTCTATATATATGTGGTGGGTGCATAATTGAGGATCAATCCCTTTCATGTCAGGGTAATCCCACGCAAATTCTCCTTGATATTTTCGTAACAGATTAACGTGCTTTGTTTCTTGGTCTGGTGTAAGTTTGGCGTTGATATTTAGAGTTTTACCAGGTTCAATTTCCACTACTTTACTGTTGGCAACGATAGTCACTGGTATTGTTTGGTCATGTGCATCTTTTAAAGGGTCTTCTTCTAGCTCACTATCAAACGCTGCTTCTATCATGAAACATTGTGTGTGAGATCTAGATTTAGTTTGATTAATGAAGTTATTGATGGCATCATCTTTTGTTTGGTCCTTAAAATCTAAAGCCTTCTGTACAGTCAATGGGGATCTGATATTGTTAGTAAGGTATGACACAGGATACTGATTAGTTTTGATCATTGGAAGGCTTGGTTGTGCTGGAGGATATAGAACTAGATTTTTAACGTCTGGTCCTTTAGTTATGGTCATGTTTCCCTGCTGACAACCAATGTAGGCATCGGCAGTAGCAAGCCAAGGTCTTCCTAGTATTAGCGGATGTCCATCCAGTCGGGTTTTTGGATTAATTATCAGGAAATCGGTTGGATATTCCCAGGAATCTACAGAAACCATGACATCGTATAGAGTACCTTCCGGTCGAACTATAGATCGGTCTGCCAATTCTAACAAAGTAGAAGTAGGTTCTACTGATGTAATGCCAAGCTTTTGGCAGGTAGAGGTAGTCAAAATATTGATTGCAACTCCTAGATCAACTAAAGCGTTAGTCAGGGTCTGACCATAGATTTGGACGGTTACAATTGGATTTCCGGGATCTTCGTATTTGATGGGTGTCTCTTTTCCTGATAACAAGTCAGATAAAGTACCGACTACTTGGACTCTTGGGTTAGTGGTTGTATTCCTCGATTTTTTTATGCACATTTCTTTTATAGTTTTTGCGTATATAGGAATGTCTTGAATGGCTTGGAGGAATGGAATTTTTATGTACAGGTTTTGTAACTCTCCTAGAATGTCAAAGTCTGGATATTGTACTGGTCGTGGTATGACTAATCGTTCCGGGAAAGGAGGAGAGGATGTACTTGCTTGATGATGGGTTTGTTCCTTATTTACACCCTCTTGTTGTAACGGTTGTTCTATTGGTAACTGATCTTCAATGTGAACTATTTTGTCTCCCTCTGTTTCTATTATGCGACCAGATCTTAACTGAAGATCATTACACTCCCTTAGGTCAGGTTCAATTTCTGATGTTTCTATGATTTGGAGGGATTGGACCGGTCTATTATTGGGGTTGGGATTAGGTTGGGCTGGGAGTTGCGGTCTCATATTAGACTGGGGGTTTTGTTGTAAGGCTGGCAGAGTTGGTTGAGGGAGTGGAATAGTTCCTGTTGGCTGATATGTCGATTTTG
>APFE031721726.1:106645-140144 GCA_000404065.3 Pinus taeda | reverse complement strand
CATCCTTGGTGACTGTTTTAACCCATACAGAGACTTCTTTAACTTGCATACCAGTTCTTTCTTACCCTTCACCTCAAAGCCTTCAGGTTGCTTCATGTATATTTCCTCTTCTAGATCCCCATGAAGAAATGTTGTCTTTACATCCATCTGTTCTACCTCAAAATCAAAAGCAACAACAACAGATAAAAGTAATCTAATAGAAGTTACCTTGGCAACAGGAGAAAAAATATCACCAAAATCAATTCCTGGTACCTGGGAATAACCTTTTGCTACTAACCGAGCTTTGTATTTCTCCACCTTTCCTTCTGCATTTGTCTTCTTCTTGAACACCCATTTGTTGCCAATGGATTTCCTTCCAAACGACAACTCCACCAGGTCTCAAGCCTCATTTTTGTGCAAAGATGCCATTTCATCAACCATGGCCTCTTTCCAGAGTTTTCCATCCTCTGAATCTATTGCTTCCTTCACAATTCTGGGATCATTGTCAGTAATAGATAAAGCAAAATTTAAATAGAAAGCAGATGGACTATACCTTTCTGGCTTCCTTCTTTCTCGAACTGATCTTCTCACACCTGGAGGTTGTGGCTCTTCATCTTCTGATTCCTCCTCTGGTGTAGAGTCTGATTCTTCCTCCTTAAGCTCAAACTCTATCTTCTCAGATTCCTTTGGTTGGACTTCATGTTTAATAACTTCTTTTACCTCTCTGAACACCACATATCGGCTATACAAAACCTTCCTTGTGACTGGGTTCTAAAGCTTATAACCCTTTAAACCATCCTTGTACCCGATAAAGATGCACTTTTCAGATTTACTATCCAACTTTGTTCGTTTCTCCTTTGGAACATGTATATATGCATCACATCCAAATACCCTCAGATGTGAAAGAGAGGGTTTCTTACCAGTCCATACCTCTTATGGAGTCTTATCCTCTAATGCTGATGAAGGTGACCTGTTGACTAGGTAACATGTAGTATCCGCCACCTCTGCCCAGAATTCCTGTCCTAACCCGGCACCACCAAGCATGCTTCTTGCCCTTTCCATCAACGTCTTATTCATTCTTTCTGCAATTCTATTTTGCTGAGGTGTATATGGAGTAGTCTTATATTGTGCTATACCACACTTCTTACAGAATTCTTCAAATTCCTTGCTACAAAACTCTCCACCATTATCTGTCCTCAACACCTTTTTCTTCTTCTCTGTCTGATTTTCCATGAGAGCCTTAAATTCTTTAAACCTGTCAAAGGCTTCAGATTTCATCTTAAGGAAATATATCCATGTATTCCTTGAGAAGTCATCTATAAATGATACAGAGTACATAGACTTACCCCCTGAAGGAACCTTTATAGTTCCAAACACATCACTGTGCATAAGTTCTAATATTTGTTTCACCCTCTTACTACCAGATGGGAAACTCACTCGATTCTGCTTCCCATATACACAGTTTTCATAGAAATCAAAATCTAGAGAGCTATTACTCATACCTTGTACCATACCTTTACCATGAAGTATTTGAAGGGCCTTCTCTCCAATATATCCAAGTCTTTGATGCCACAACATGGTCTTCTGTCCAACAGTGCTACCTTGTAGCTTGTACAAAGTTCCAATTCGAACTCCCCGCATCAATACCAGTGCTACCCAAACCATTTTGTAGGTATCCTTCTCGAACACTGTTTTTACAACTGCATCATCCAACTTGATTACAGAAATTAGATTTCTGGCCAATACAGGAATATGCAGAACCCCTGGAAGTGTTCTAACCGTTCCACCTTGCAACTTCAACTTTAATTTTCTGCGACCAATGATTCTAGCCTTCCTATCATCCCCTAAGAAGACATCACCACCATCGTATTTCTCATATTCGCAGAACCACTCTCTATGGAGAGTGAAGTGAAAGGATGCACCTGAGTCAATGAACCATGCCTCATGATCTACATGTGTACTTGAAGAAGCCAAGTACACATCCCCACCTTCATCTGAGGTGGTTTTCGCCTCTGCAGAAGGAGCATCATCAGATCCCTTTCCTTTATCAGGAGCTTCAGATTTATAGTCCCTTTTGTAGTGCCCTTCCTTTCTGCATTTCCAGCACACCACCTTTACAGGTTTTCCTGGAGATTTAGATCTCCCTCTAGATTTAGGTCACCCACTTGATGAATTATTTTTGTTTATGTTCTCGGACCGTCCTCATACAGACAAGGCATCACCATTCTGGCTCTCCATATTTTTCCATCTCATCTCCTCCGTTAGCAAGGATGAGACTATTTCATCAAACTGCAAGGCAGTTGCATTGCTACCTATTGCAATAACGAGACTATTCCATGAATCTGGTAGAGAACACAACAAACTGATGCACTTATCTTCATCTGAAATTTTAATATCAACAGATGCTAACTGACTTACCATAGTATTAAATGCGTTCAGATGCTCTGTCACCGAGTCTCCATTGTTCATCCTCAGGTTATACAGCTTTCTCCGCAGGAAAAATTTATTCAACAGAGACGTAGACTGGTACAAAGTCCCTAACTTGTCCCACAAAGCCTTCGCCGTAGCTTCCCCTGATACATTCAATAATACTGAATCTGAGACACATAATCGTATTATGCTCTTTGCCTTCTGATCCAACTTCTTCCATTCTTCATCAAACACTCCCATTGGTTTAGCACCCGGATCTACCACGATCCATTGACCTTTATCCACCAACAGATCCTCCATCTTGAGTTTCCACAACTCATAACTCTGACCATTAAATTTCTCGATCTCTATCTTTCCACTGCTCGCCATCTTCTTCCACCACCAAAATCGATCTCGCAGATCTCCCACTGAACAGGGTCTACCACAGACCCGAGCGAAACCCCTCATCAACAAAGGCGACCCCTTGAAGCCAAAACTTCTCCAATACCAAATGTAGGTTTTAACCCCGTACAGAAATTACTTGCATATGAATTCTAAAACATAGAAAATAAACAATGCGAGAGCATAACACATAAAACACATATACACAGAGGTTTTCCCTTGGATCCCAAAAACCAGGACTACTAGCTTGATTTTTCATTATATCCTTTCAATGTTATAATACATATTTATAAATTCTGAAGCATCCAATACCATGGACCAAAAACCATCACATCCAATACCATGGACCAAAAACCATCGCGTCCAAAAACATGTGCGAAAATCATGCACAAAACCATAGGTGGATCTGCCCATCCTAACATAGGGTCCAAAACCAAAATTTTCCAGGGCGCTACCTCGAACCCCATAAAGTGGGGTTACGGGTGTGCCTCAAACCCCCTTTGACACTCCCCCCCCACTACAAAATTGACGCAGCGAAGGGGGGGCTCCGCCCCCCCTCTAACCCCCTGGTTAACTACGTGGGCTAGTCGTGGAAAGAATATAACACAACCCAACAAAAACCTTAAGGAGATTTCAAAATTGGTGTTCCAAGAGATCTGATTAGAAAAGCAAAAGGAGATTAAAGAAGTCATCTCCAAGAGATAAAGAGATTTCACATCTCAGAGAGCACAATGAAAAACTACCCGAACAAGTCAAGAAAGCTAAAGCCATAAAGAAGGAACTCAAGAAGCGCTTATCAGAACAAGATGAGGAAAATTCATGTTTAAATAATCTTAATCAAACATTATTAGAACAAATAGAAAGTTTACAAGATGATGATAATACTAAGCATAAATCCAACAATCCAGAAAGCGAAGAACTTTTATGTCTAAGGAATCATATCCAAGCCCTACTTAGGCAAATAAAGAAGCTTAAAAGTGACAATAAGTCACTAAATGACAAGTTAGAACGACTTACAGAAGAAGAAGTATCGAAGCCTTAAGTCCAAGTTGAAGATAAAGGAACAAATACCGATCCCGTCAATACAATAACTCAAAAAAATGAGAAACCAATACAATTTAAAAATTATGCAGATGTTATAGTTTAAACAATGGAAATTCCAGGTGATGATTCAGTTGCTAACTAAAAACAACAATGCCTAAATGAAATCAAGATACAACCATTAACATGATAAGGGAAAGTCCAACCAGAAGAACTATTTATCGACATTCAAATCACAAGAGAAGACTTTCCAAACAATCTATGTTCCAGTATCAGTCGGAAGATAAACAACAAATTTATGTTCCCAAGAATACTAAAGTTTGTAGAATCTAGTCCTATGATAAGTACTAATCACAAATTTCTAGAGATCAGAAGTTTCCACATAAGATTAATCTATGATGGTTTGATCCATTCTCAATAAGACAATTTTTTCTATCACTCAAAGCATCATATCATCTTGTATCAACGAAGATGAAAGTTCAGAGATGAGAAGATATTCTCAGTAATCTTTGAGGACAAAGCTTCTTGAAGAGAGAGGTAATGTTATGCATATAATTCATATAAAAACAATAAATATAAATATGAATATAATAAATAATAATAAATAAATAATTAACTAATGCTTAGTTAGTTATAAATGAAGAGGCATTCCTTAGAGACATGACCATTCATGAAAGGGAACCCGCCTAAGGTATATAAGCAGACCCTCCTTCTCCTTTGTAGTATCTCATATCATATCGATTCTCATATACAATTACTATGTGTCCCAGAACAAAAAAGAAGAAGAAGAAGAAAATATGGCAGGGGAATTATTCAATTTAAAAGGCATCACTATATACTGATATGAACCCCATTCTTTAGCAAAGGGTGGTCTTATGTCGATCTTCTGGTGCAATTCTAATTTGATGGTATCCTAAAAATCCATTTGTAAATGAATAGGCTTCCTGACCTCCTACATTGTCCAATCCCTCATCAATGAAAGGAGTAGGGAATGGGTCATGTAGACATGCATTATTAAACTTCCTTAAGTCAACACAAATCTTGATTTCTCCTTGTGTTTTCTTTTCTTGTACTACCATAGGACTTACCCACTCTAATTCTTCCACGGGCTCAATGATTCTAGCTATTATCATTTTTTCAAGTTCTTTTTTCACTTTTTCTTTGTACTTTGGGTTTAATCTATAAGGCTTTTTCTTATCTGGCTTCACATTAGGCTTCAGAGGAATCCTCATAACTCTTAAACTTACAACAAATCCCTTCATATATGAAAACTTAGTGGGAAACAATTCCTGGTATTCATGTAAAAAATCTATCACTTGTTGACTATTACTTCATCCCAATAATCTCCTATCGTTGCAAACATCAGCTCCTCTTTTGATCCTATATTCACCTTTCTTGTTTTCAATGGCTTTGTTATATCATCAATTTCTAACTCAGGCCCATTCACTTCGAGGTAGCCTTTAGATTCTTCTATGTCAATATTACGAGGGTCTTCATCTTCTTCTGTAGTGATGTTGTGGCATTCCAGTACATTTTGTAGCTACACAACCCAATCAAGATGCCAAGTGAGTGGAATTTGTTTTTCAAAGATCTTCCTTTTAACTATCTGAAGGGATGAATCTATATATGGACAGTCATCTTCAAAGCTAAATGTTAATATGAACCCATCAACCATCTCTGCCTGATTCGTAGTACCATGTTGAAGTTCTATTTCCAAGTACCTATTTTGAGGAATTGTCTCCAATGTATGGATGAACCCATGTACCCATTCTTCTCATGGAATATCCTTCCATGCTATCATGCAAAGTTGGATGTGATCTCTAGGATCATTTTGACCATCATAGTTATATG
This sequence comes from Pinus taeda, assembly GCA_000404065.3. NCBI lineage: Eukaryota > Viridiplantae > Streptophyta > Pinopsida > Pinales > Pinaceae > Pinus > Pinus taeda. The sequence goes on along the minus strand of APFE031721726.1, from coordinate 134,462 downwards.
CCAACATTATTTCTACCTGGCTAAACCTTATCCATATCAACCTTTGACATTCTTGCCAAGTTCCTATATTCTCCTTATGTGTACCCCACCATTTAGCAAGAGTAGATCTTACGGCTATATCCAGAGCTAACAATATTTGACACTCTGGTACCTGTTCTTTATATTCTTCAAGAAAAGTATTTATTTCACCCAAACTATCATAGTAAGGAAAATTACATACCTCAGAAGATATACAACGAAGTGATTTAGGGATACTTGCACATCGCCTTGTAGATACTTCATGTAACACATTTTACCAATTTTCCAATTCCTTTTGAATCTAAAGCACACAAGATGTCATGCTCCAAACTCAATTTACCATCTGTGGTGGGGTTAATCCATTCTTTTTCTTTGGTTGTCACTTGATAGATGGTTCAATATACCTTGCTCCTTTTGTTGGATCGAAGGGGATGATCACTCTCATATTGTTTCTTTCAAATATCATTCTCCTCTTCTTTAAATTAATCATAAACATGTTGGAAAATGCCTAATCTAGTCCAAGTAATGCAGGATAGGGGTTACTGTCATCCACAATTTCTATTACTTCAAAATCAGTAGTAGTCCTCACCCTTTAATGTCCACTGTAATGCCTGATAATCTTCCTAGAGGAACAATCTTTTTTGGGTTCACCATTCTTAGCTGAATAGGTGACCTTTGCAACTTCGGTTTACCCATTAACTCAAATGTCAAAACACTAGCTTCAGATCCCAGATCTGAAATAAATTTTTCCATGTCATATTCTCATATTTGTGCATTAAGCCTCATTTCCTTTCCAATTCTCTTTTGTCTATGTAAATTTTTAACTACACGCATTTCACTCCACGGTACTTCTTTAGATGCGCAAGAATCTATCAGTTCCTGCAGTCCTTCTACAACTTTCTGGTTTCGTAACAACTCCATTCAAGTTTGTAGGAAATACTTTAAAATACCTGGATCCCTACCTTGTGTCATAGTTTCTACTGTGTCGTTATTCTTCTTCTGCTTTGGCTACATGCTAGATGTCAAAGCTCCTGCATCCATAAAGCTTGGCTTCACTTCCATAAAGACTTCTTTTTCCTTGTGAATATCAAACATAGGGGATTTTTTAGTAGTATTTCTAACCCATGTAGCTTTGACTTCTTTATTTCCATCTGCTTTATCATTTCCAGTCGTAGCGCCACTCCTTTTTACAATATTAATGTGAGGTTCATCTATCCTTGGTTCTGCAGTCATCAACTTAATATTCTGTGTTGGCTGTGGATTCTTTTTTTCTTGCATTTTTAGTATAAGTACTGGACACTCTTCAATTACATGATCAAATTATTTGCAATACTTACAAGTCGTAGTAGGCTCCTGACAATCTCTTGCGAAGTGACCTGCTTAACGCAGTTATAAAAATATTTTGACCTCTACCTCGACCAACTCCACCACCTTGACCTCTTCCTGCATAGCTACCTCAACCACCACGCTATCCACCTCCGTCATGTCCTTTTTCTTCAGCTTGCATTATATATGTATCATCACTGTGATCCATCATCAATTCATAAGTTCGGCAATTATTTTCATCATGTCCCATCGATTTATAGAACTTGCAAAATAAATTATTTGCAGTCTGCACATATTTTTGCAATAAATAACAATCTTCAGAGTGATGTTCACCTCTACTTCTGCGTATCTCGCACCATAATCTAGATTCAACATTCAAAGGTTTAGGTGCTCCACCAGCCATGTAATTTCTAAAAAGAGGACATTTCTCTTTAGAATGACCTTCTGACTTGCAATTTGTACACTATACTTCATTACAAAATTCTTTACTTTTCTTCATATCTTGTAACTACAGAGTCAAATTTTCAATCTGACTCTGAATCTGCTACATACCCGCATTGGTATCACCTATCGACAAAGCTTCTAACTTCATTTCCATATCTAATGCTTCGGCTTGAGTTTCTATTTTCTATTGTGTTAAAGGTAATCTGATGTGTGCCAACATTGCAGCTATAAACCATTCCTTATGCTACTGCGAAACTATATTGAAGCTCACCTGGTCCAACAATACCTTGAACCTCTGATCAAATTCCCAAGCAGACTCTGTCAGCCTTTGTTTAATCTCTTTTGATTCTGTGATACACTGCGACTCAGATTTTGGCTTCTTGAATTCTTTTACCAATGTTGATTATATCTACGTATGACCTGATCTAATTGTTTGAATACTTCATGCACCAATTCAACGCTCTATCACAGAATGTTGTGGTGAGTTGTGCCTTCTCTACATTTTCATCATGGACCTGATTCACGGTCCACACATCTTCGCATAAGAACCATAACTGCTCCGGATACTCTAATCTAGTTCCTTTAATGATATGCAACTTAATATCATTGACCATAGTTCTTCTGAGGGGGGGAACGAAAGGGGGAGGGTGATTCGTAAGGGGAGGCGATGGGGCTAGACAGGGAAAACCAAATTACCTTGATTAATACTAGATCAAGCTTCGACCAACTTCAGGCTAAAAGGTGAAATCCTGTGAGTCTTCAAGTTTTCAAGAGGAAGGGGGGGGGGGGTTTCCACCTTCAAATCACTTAGAGAGGGTTGTATTCAGTATCTATGAAAGTATTCGGATCTTAGCCATGAGATCTCTTTTTAGTGTTTATTCTATATATTTTTCCACTGCAAGTTGTTCTAGTCTCTTCTTTAGATCTTTTTACAAACATAAGTAATCTACTAATATGATTGCATTCGAAGAACTCCCTTTTCACATAAAAGAATTTTAATCCAAAGTTTTAAAGATATCAAGTACTTACCTCGCAGTCCTTTGAAAAAATTTTGTTCAGCTTCACTGTAAGACACAGTCAATTCTACTGCGAACTCAGTAATAAATCCTCCCAAAATGATGTCAATCCAGAAGTCAATAGCTCTTGAAATTATGTTATCAATGTTCTTCAGTCATTGTATCAATTCAAGAGTCCACTCCTTAGGTTCGTCTCCTTTAAAACAAATTTTCCTCTCTATCAACCTTGAAATCCACTCATACAAGTCCACATGAAACAAACCAAATAAAATCTTGTATTATTATTTAAGAATATATCTTTGTAACCACCTTTTAAATGATAGTCTAGGGTTTCTATTCTCATGATCTGCAGATTCTCGTTCCTTCTTTTTTACCCATTGTTGGATTTCCTTCTTTTATGGATGCCACATAAACATCACTCACACATCTCCTGGTCCCGACAACGAAACCATTTGTTGGCTTAGGTTGGGCTGAACCAGGTTTGATCCTTTACTGCGCGCCAATAAAACCCTCAATCACTAGCCCTTTTAGCAACGACCTACAAGAAATTCGCAGTCTCACCCGAAGTGACTATGAGAGGTTGCAAAACCAAGTTTCTGCAACTTGAGGGATGTTGCGATGTGGAAATTTTATATTTGCTTTATGCCTTAACAATAATAAATTGATTTACATTCATGAACTGCTTCGTACATACATTAGTTCACATAATTACATTCATCACTTAACATATTATAAACATTCATAGGTTTCATAGTACTAAAATAAAGTGTAAATAATAGGCAAATTAACACATGAAACATAGATTTTACCATGGTTCATCCCAATTTGGGACTACGCCCACAAGAATTGTTGCTTATAATAGAGAATTTGGTACAACATAAAATTCTTCCCTACGCACACAACTGCAAGTTTTCTGCGTACTAAGCTGTAGATGGTCTGCGCACTAAGCCGCAGACCCAAGCCTCCATGCACTCAGCTGTGGAGCCTCTCCCTTTATCTGAAGTACAGATCACAAAACTACAACCATAAACACAATTCTTGATCCAATACTTGTCTTCCTTCTTTATTATTCATCCCTATATATAATATTACATGAGGGATTACATCGCTACATTACTATGGACCCGATACCATGGTTTCCAAAATACAAGGGACTATGGTCCAAAACTATCAAAGTTTACAATATTTTATGCTTTTACAAAAAGGGAGGGCCTTCTTCATGAAGCCCCTATGCTGTGAGAAGAATTTTCTATGCACTCTTCATTGTGCTTTGGTGCTCTGCTGCATGATCCAATTCGTACTCCATGACATCCTTTCTACTGCGCACTCCACAATAGCCAAATTTCATGCCCAAAATTTGCAACCTTGGGTTGTGCCCAACATTGTGTCAATTTTGATTTATTATGGCTAAGGAAATTGGCAATGGAATTGACAAAGGAAAAGAGACATTAATTGACATTTTATTTATGAAAATAAAGGAAAATAGGAGAAAAGAGAGATGAAAGGTCACGGGTTTTCATGAGAGGAAAATTGAAGGAAAAATGGTGGAAAATGAAGAGAATAGAGGCCTCAATGATAAAAAGGCTTATAAGGACCAGTTCACGATTTTGTTGGTTCATCTTTTGTCAGTTTTGTTTTGGAGCTCTCTTTATTCTCTCATACTATTACACGCTTAGAGAATTCTTTGAGCAGTTTAGCATTAGAGAAAGCAAGCAAAGGAAGATAAGGAAAGAAAAGGACAAGTAAGGAAGGTTGGATTGAGCAACTTTAGTAGGAAGACTTTTAGGTAACATGTTGCATGCATGATTTCCTACATGGTTTGTGAAAATGTGATACATGCATTTGTGTATTTGGTTCATTTGTTGTCATTGGCATGGATTTTTTTGGGTGTGATAATGGTTTCGGCCTTGCCTTTCCGTTTCCAAATAGCCATGGTGTGATGGGGTTTTTTTTTGTAGTTTAGCTTTGAATTACTGGAAGGTTTCATAATTGGGTGAGGTGGTCTCAGGAAAATTCACAAGGGTTTGGAGGTGGAGGCAATTTAATCTCTAGGAAGCCCTTGATAAGTGTGTGGAGACGGGAAAATTCCTCAAGGTAATGGTGAAGAAACTCCAAGGAATCCAAGCTTGTTTTGGGCATTGTGATATCTTGACCGGTTTTGGTGGGATCAAGATAGCCTAAGGGTGGACATGGTTTAATCTTTGAGAAGCCCTGGTTGTTTATGTTTTGGTTTGCTTATGTGGTCTCTTGACTTGTTTTGATGAGATCACATGATCATGAGGGTGGTGACGGTTTAATCTCCATGAAGCCTTGGTTTCTTGTGTCTTGAGTTCCACATTCATGCTTGGAATATAGCATGGGGGTGATTGGTTGAAATAAAGATTTGGTTCAACTCAATATGTGGTCAGGTGATACGTGGAAGTACCTAACTTAATTGGCTTTTGCATATGTTGATAAAATCTCTTTCTTATTACATTTCATAAGTAATTGTACTTGTTATTATGTAGCTTTTATGGTTGTTCTATCATGGTTACTTTTTTTGTTATATGTTGGCTATAAGCATGGTTCCATAACAGGTTCTAGCTATGGCTCTTGATATGTTTTGATTAGTTGATGAATGGTTAATGAGAACATGAGCTAAAAAATGTTATTGAAACTATTATGAGAGGCCATTAGACCTTATTGGTGATTCTAAGATAAGTTTCAGGCCCATATGTTCAAATATGCATTCATGACTTGTAGATTACATGTTCACCGTATGTTTGACGAAATAAATGTCATGGTTAGGCCTCGTTAGGTCAAGTCCTTGATCAAGGTTTGTATGAATGGATTTTTCTTGATGTAATTTATCATTCTGGAAAGTCTCATTGAGTTCTAGGCAGTGGTTTGGAGGCTAACCTAAAATGGTGGCTCATAATCTGGGACCACACCCTCTAAACTGGAAGTTTTGGGCTATAACCGCACCCTTACAGGTTTATGCACGTAGTTGGAGGCCTATAACTGCATGGAGGCCTTTCCATGCATGTGGTTGTGAGCCTAGGTCACTAAACAAATAATTCAACCAAGGTTTTGGGCACTTGGAGTGGTTATTTAGCTCCTAGGTGTCCTATAGATCCTGAGGAAGGCCAGTAAATTTCCAATTTTTTAACTCCACTTTCTTAATTGTACTTAGGAGGTTGGGTCATGTCATAGTATCCCTCAACTCATGTTTATCCTGGAAGGCTAGCTAAAGTGGGTAAATGTGGGAGGGGTAGTTACATCCTTTCCATTAGACTTCCTCATATCGATCTTTGGAATGTGGTTAGTCTTCAACCCAATGTTTGAGTCTCTAGAAGAATAATTCATATTCCTTTTATCCTCATCGTGATTTTCGTGGAGTACCTTGCCACCACTAGGAAGGATTTATTGCGACAACTTTCTCAAACTTTCCATGTCTGGTTTTAAACCTTCCATGTCCTCTTTTAATCCATCCATGTCCCCTTTTGTTTTCTTTTATAAACCATCTATCTTAGAATTCAATTCATTTTTGTTTTCTCTTTGTGGAGTGAAATTTGTTTCACTTGGTCTAGTAACTTTGATATATTATTTTTCATTTCTTCCTATTCTTCATGCGTCATAGTATATATTTCTAGTTTCTTACTGGGTTTATCCATTTTTTTAATGTGAGGAATGTTGGAACTAAATAATGATATCTATGCTTCACTATTCCCTTTGAATCATTTCAAACTGATTTTGCAAACAATAGTTATGAAAATTTAAAATATGCACATATTTTTTCTTGATTTTTTGGAGCTCAATATTGAAACTATTGTATCTCTATAACTTTAGCTCTCCAAGGTCCGAAATTTTTATCCTATGGTAGCCCTATGAGTCTTATTTTCAATGCTATAATTCATACTGAGATTGGATTCTTTAAGGTAAATTTATGCCCAATCTCCCACAATGATCTAATTATGGACTCATTCAATAGAGAAAACTTGTACAGAATGGTATGTGTAATTGTTTCAACCTTTGAACCTGAAAATGATTCAAGAGAAACTACAATCCATGCAATTTACATCACATTTGATAAAATTCAAATTTGATTCTCATAGAGAAAGTTATGACGATTTTCCCTAGGTCACTTGTTTGTGACAAAATTATGGAGCATGCAAAAACCCTAACTTCTTTGGAACTGTAACAACCCTGGGTTAAAATTTAATGTAATAAAAGTTAATAAAAGTAAAATAAGATCATGGAAAAGGGACACTTATTCCAACTTGAATGTTGGAAAAAATATCCTAGTGGGCATCACTTGTTGTATTTTATCGGATGTTCCCTTATAAGAAGAAGAAGATCACATTCCAAGACACGACCATAAAGTTAGAATCAACAACACGTCCATCACAAAACTGTAGGTTTTAACCCCGTAAAGAAATTACCTGCATACGAATTCTAAAACACAGAAAATAAATAATGTGAGAGCATAACACATAAAACACATATACACAGATGTTTTCCCCTGGATCCTAAAAACCAAGACTACTAGCTTGATTTTTCATTATATCCTTTCAATGTTATAATACATATTTATACATGCCGAAGCATCCAATACCATGGACCAAAAACCATTGCGTCCAATACCCTGGACCAAAAACATGTGTGAAAATCATGTACAAAACCATAGGTCGGTCCGCGCATCCTAACATAGGGTCCAAAACCAAAATTTTCTGGGACGCTGCCCCAAACCCCATAAAGTGGGGTTACGGGTGTTATCACTCAGGTTGTTCCCTCAGAAAATTCTAAGAAGGGAATATGACTGAGGTAACCACAGACCAATATTTTAGACACAGATCCTAGCCAATCTGGATCCAGAGAGGGCTCTCTCTTTATAGTTTAGCTTTGTTTTTTAAGTATGTTAGGCTAGTTATGAAGCAGAAGGGTTTGATTTTGAGTTTTGGATGGTGGTATTTAATAGAACAGGGTGTAAGTCTGAGAAGTTCAGTCCTTTGGGCTAATGGAGTCTATGGGGATGAATTGATGGATATGGTTTCACTAACTGAGGATGGTACTACAGAGCAAGGTAATCAATTATGGAACAAATTATAAGCTGGAATCAGATGGAATGGAGTCAGTGGGTGAAGGGCAATTAAGAATCCTTCATCATGTTGTCAGAGGGAAAGTGAATGATTATGACCAAGAAGAAATTAAGAATTTCTTAGCATTTAATCAATATGAAAGAACCAGGGGAAACAAGAGTAGTTAAGAATTCTCGTTTATGCGAATTCTGAAGAAAACATTAATAATAACAGAGACTGAACACAGAGTGCAAACAAGCAAATTTTGAGTTATTCTTTTTCTTTGTTATTCAGATCATGAAACATATATGATATAGTAAACACAGAAAAAATAAAACACAAGTTAGAAGAGACTTATTGATCCATGAAATGGTTCAAGAATTCTGTAGCATGGTCCTCAGCACAAATTTCACATCTAGAGAGTCCAACGACAATTGATTCCAACAACTTTTGTATTCAGAAGGTGTTCAGAGTTACAGAGCAGTCTAAGAAATGTATCACCAACCCTGAATACTTTGCTTGGGGAGGTATTTATACAAAATAGTTTACAAAATATCTCAAAGAGATAATATCTAGTAATAACTCATTCTACCTACTTAAGAGGAGAAATAAATGATCTTGAAAACAGGGAGGAATAAATGAAGAAGTAATTGTTGTTGTGCTGGCTGCTTTAGTTGGTGAGATATAATGACTTTAGGCTCAGTGAGTCAGCTTGTAGCTATTTTCCACTGATATTTCACGCTGTTGCCCTGGCCTTCTCAGCTGTATTTGACTCTGCTTTAATATGTTGTTGCTCCGCGTGATTCTCGTCCCTTCTTGTTTTCTGCTTTATGGTATGTGATACAAACTTTCAATTTTCCAAAGATATAAAAGAAATCAAAGACATGCCTATAGAATCTCCAACATGCTTTGCCAGCACTGCTCCTTTAGTAACTTATGCCTTTGTAGCTTTCTCAAAGTCTCATCAACATCTGTGTACCTGTAGAAGTTAGGCTGAACTGAAAAAAGATGTTTCACATCATGTTCAATATAAAATAGATTTTCCAAGTTGTTGTAGAGGGTTTGGCCAGATGGAAGGGCCTTCTCTCCTGAAGTACTTGACGAAGCATTTATTTGATTAGCAGCATGTTTATTCATCTTGTGTGTGTATTAAACTTGTCTCAACAGGCATTGATTACTCCCCAACAGACTTGGCAAGCCCCTTTCATGCAAAGCTGCAAATTTTTCTATAAAAGAATCTATCTCCACTTGCATGTCCTGGCACCTCCTTTCCAAATTCTGCATTAGGGTTCTCATGGTCAGAACTCTTTTGATTGTTAGAATGGTGCATGTTCTGTCTCTGATGTCCAGTGCTACTAGTTCTTCTAGTCTTGGTGTTCAAAAAATGGATTAACCTGTTGGCCTGTTCAGGCATGTGTCCCAGTAAAGTTCTGGCCTTTTGAATTTCCACCTGGGCTACTGCTATTAGGTCAATCTGCTCATGAATAGTCTGAACAGATTTCCATACATTACAAATGGATTGATTGATGTTAGCCCACAAAATTCCTTTGATTTCTCTCAGAGGCTTATCTAAAGAGAGATCCTTTTCTAAGGCTTTCACTTTGTTCTCTAATGTCTTCACCTCCCATGTATTTTCTGCCACAGTCATTTTGGATTTATCATAACTTATTTCTAACTTTGCCAATTTTTCTTTGGTCTCTTTCAACTCTAACACTTGTAGTTTTAATTCCTCCATTGCCTTTATTAATTCCTCTGTTGTCATGGTGGTACTGTTGCCTGCTGTTGTTGTAGCTGTTGTTGCTGGGGTACCTGTGGGAGGCACTGCTGTTATACCTGTAGGAGGAGCATTTGTGACTGTTGGAGCTATTTCAGGTGGCTGGGAGGTCGACTCTCCATGCTTTTCTTGTAATACTTTCTCCAATGCTTGCTTTGTCTCACTTAATCTTTGATTCATCCTCATCAACAAGTCCATCATGTCCTCCTCTGCTTTTTGTTGCACAACTTCTGTGGTTTGTGGATGCATAGTAGAGGGAAACTTTAATTGTTTTTTGAGGGCTGCAATGTCTTCTTCTTTTTTTATTAATGCCTTTATGCCTTTGGCATCTTTGGGATCATGTCCCAGATCAATGATAATCTCTTCCAAGGACTTGATTTTGTTATCCTTGGCTAAAGAGGAAGCCTTTTCTAAATCCAATTGGGCAAAGGTATTATTCAATGAATTCTACAATTTGTGAACCAATAATGCTTTATCTGCCAATGTGGAGTAGACCATTTCTCCGGTTTTCTTATGCAACTCAATCTAGTCCATTGGATGAATGTCTTTAGCTAACACTTCCAGATTGGTCTTGATGTAATTAGCAGCTGACTGTGGCTACTGCATTTTGGGCTTAAAGTGACTAAGGATCATTTTTCCTTCTTGAATGTCATATGCTAACATTAACCTTTTTTGATTAGTGGGAGCCATTTTTAGCAAGTGATTATAAAGTTGAATTCTTATTGGCTCATTCTTTGCCTTTATTTCAGTAAATGTTCTCTTAATGTCAGAACCTTGCTTGCTTTGTGGCCTGGTGGATGAAAATTCCTAGCTGACTATTCTTTCTCCCCTTAAATTGTTTGTGATATCCTCAATAAACTCCTCCTCTAATAGGGGATTTAATATTTGCCTTTTCTCCCCTGGTTGCTCTGCAGAACCACTGATCGGTGTGTCTTCTTGCCTGTCCCTTTTCTTGCCTTTTTCCTCATTTAGAGGAGTTTGTAGTACAGGGATTTCAGGTGCCTTTGTCTGTGCTAAAGGAACTTTCCCTTGGCCTTGTTCCTTTGATGTTGCTGGCTAGTCTGTCATTACTTGTTGTTCTGTGCCTGCTACTTCCTTGCCCTTTGATGTCCCTGCAGTTGGTGTAGTGCTTTCTTGGGCAGGTTGCTGTGAAGTTCCAGCAGATGATGTGCCCACACTTGTTTGTTGAGGCAACTTGAAAAATACCTGTCCAAAAGAGTCCAGGTCAAGAGTTTTTTCAAGATTTTTCATAGCTTGTTCCATCACTTCTTCCAGAGTAAGTTTCTCTATCAATGTACCTTCTACCCATTCATCCTGATTGGAAAATTGCTCTATTTCAGGGAGCCTGGAATTCTTATAGGCCGATAGCCTGAATTTTACCCTCCTATCACTTATAAAGCCATTTGGGTCATAAGGGACCCACCAAAAACCTTTCTTCAGTTTAAGCTCCTCTCCCAACATCTTATCAGCATCTTCCCAAGCTTCCTTTTTGTTAATGATGAAGGGGCCTAACTGGTTTTTTATTCTTAGCTGGGCCTTTTTTTTTTGCACTGTGAAAGTGAGTTAAATCTGCATTGATCATTTGCCTGAAATACTCCAGTGCAAACAGTCTCATAGGCACATATTTGGGAAGCTTATAAGGGCATAGCTCACAGCCATATATTCTGATCTCGGTGTGATTCTGGTAAAAGTACCAGTCACCTATTCTGTAGTTTTTGGACAACTGTAAAATCTTCTGCAAATCACCCGAGAGTCTAGGAGGAGAAGTTCTCATTAGTAGAGAGGAGACTGGATGTATAAATAAGTCAATGAATTCATACTAGGTGTAAGGAGAGTCAGAAACATGGTGGAAGACTCAGGTCCAAAATACCATAGACCTTCTCTCTCCTTTGGAATCCAATTTTCTGATAGGAAACTGAAAGCTGTCTATTTGATAGTATAAGAAAAGATGATATATATAGGATGAGTACTTGAAGACTCCTTCTCTGTCTAGACCCAAGAATTGGTCATGGATCTTGTTGGCTATGAAATGAAAGCAGCATAGTCATACTTGACAGCAGGGGGTTATCCTGGAGTAAATATGGACAACAAAACTAATGTGGTCTCATCAACATATTTGCTTGTTTTAAATCCCAGGACATAGGATATCATATCAATGATGAATTTTCCAGCTTCATTGAACCAAACATCTAAATATGGAGGTGGGCCTTGGTGCTGGCAGTCTGGTTTCATAAATGTTTGAGTAATCCGGGTTATCTCTAAACTAGGCAATTTAGGGCCTTGCTCAAGCAAGAATCCCATAGACAGAGGAGCCAGAGGCTGAGCGGGCTTGAAGTGTAGCATCTCATTTATGGACTCAGGAGTAATGTAAAAGAGAACAGTTCCAGATGGAGGCATGACTGCTCTTTGAGTAGGTTCATAATTAGCACAACATAAGTGGATAACATCTGGGAATATATTCACTGAGGGGAGGTAGTAGATGGGCAGGTTGGATTCCCATATACCATAGAGATCAGAGTTACTTCGGTGACTATTCCTAATTTCACAAAATTCTTGGAGGTGGGGCTTGTGACCAATTAAGTTTTTAATCTGGAAATCTCTGTTAGCTAGGGGTAACCATTATAAATCTTTATGTGGTGCATTGAGGGGGGCGACATTGAGGGCCATGGGAGCCTCCATTATTCAATTCTCTGTGTTTTTGAACTGGGGTTGAATTTTTGTGGGGAAAAGGGTAGAAAAGCAGTTTTTGGATGGGTTGGTATAACAATTATGGAATGATTTAGTTTGAATTTGGCTTCTATAGGTACAATTTTGCAAAGAAAAACCAAAAACATAGGTTTGGGAGGAGACTGGGTAAATACCTGTTTTTTTGGAAGCTAATAGCGTGATTGCCGGTTGCAGGACGAGCTGGTGAACAGTACTGTGGACTTGATTTGGCTGGGTGGCGAACTGTGTAGTCGAGCAGTTGCTTGGACGTAAATCGCATGCAATGGTTCCGTAGAAAAAACAAGAGAAAATGAGTGAAAACAACACTTTCATGGCTTTTTAACAAAAAATTGACTTTGGCAGGCTTTTGGCACCTTTTGGTTGGTGACGTCAGCATGACGTGATATTTTGTCATGTAGCGAGGTGACATGGTGATGATGTGGCGATGATGTCATCTGGGGGGGGGGGTCAGCGGGTGGTAAGCGGTATTGGCCCGCACTGCTTTTGGGCTGAGGTGGTTTTGGTGGGGAAGGTAGCGAGCACTGCGGGAGGGCGCCACGCGTCCCTGGTACGACGGAAATACCGTCAGCTCCCCGAGCGGTAAAGTACAGGCGACAGAGGGGTTGCGATATTGATCTGGGCAGTTGGATGGGAAGACCCAGATCCAACGGCTGGTGGTAAATGGAGTTGGCGGAGGGCTATGGCGCGGGGACCCACCATCAAATCCAATGTTTTTCAATGATTCAGGTTAATTCATTAGTTGGGTTTGTGGGTTGGTTGTTTAATTAACCAGAGGTCAAATAAATTCCAATGCGTTGTACGCAGAGGGTTGTTAATGGCCCCGGATGACCCATAAATTCCTAATTTTTTAAGCAGCGATTATGGTTTATAATTAAATCGGGGCAGGGATATTAAATTTTTGGGGTTTTCCATATGTTTACATAATACGGGGAGGGGGAAAAATATAGGGATTTATATAATACCGTTAGTAGTTAATATGAATTTATGAGGGGTAAGCGCCAAGTTATAAAGTTCAACAACTTAGGCTTAGGAGAAAACAGAGGTTTTACACAAGAAATGTGGCTTCTTGTCTAAAGTAAGAATGTGGTTTTACTTAGGTTCTATTCATGAAATGGAGTGATTTTTTAGGAGTACTGAGCAGATCTCAATATCCTTGTGGGGAGGTTAGTAAGTGATTTTGGGAAAAGGGTGAGGGGAGGTTAGACATGCTTCAATTGACTTGTAACCAAACAGGTGCCATGGTACTTATGATAACAATAAGATGAACATTTTTGAGAAAGAAAGTTAACCATAAGCATGCTTCTGCAACACCAAAACTGCCTACCCAGCCTACTGTATCTAACCTTTTTTCTTCTTTTTCTATGGGTGCACTTGGACTAGCAGACCCTTTCAATATTCTTTTCTTTTCGTTGGAATCCTATCTGAATCTACCTTTATAACATCCAAGGGCTCAGATTTAGCAGTTGAGCTCCTTTGCTTCTCTACCTATCTATTCACCTGCCAAGATTTGAACAGTTTGGACAGGTTTCATTCTCTATCTCTAAAACAAGTAAATTCAAATATGAACTGACCAAGATTAAGCTATTTGGCCATTCATCAATGGCGGCATGGATTAGCAGTTGCATACCATAAGATCATTGCAAAAATAGAATAGAAGTGGCTTTTTGGACTTGCACACTTTCCTGATCCTTTGTTTGGGGTTCATTTCTTTCATTTTTTCTCTTAACCATCTCATTTTTCTTACCCTTTGATTTTTCTTTTAGGGCATACCCTCTTTACATTTTTTAACTTTTTGATTTCTTGTAAATATGGAAAACTTTTGCAACCAGAAAAAAGGTATGAACATATTAGAGCCCTTCAATGTCAATCATGAAAAATGACACCTATTGATATAGGAACCTAAGAACGGGTATGCCTCAAACCCCCTGGACCACCTTGCACGCCCCCCCCGCTACACAATCGACGCAAGGAGGGGGGGACTTCGCGCCCCCTCTAACCCCTCAATTAACTACGTGGGCTAGTCGTGGAAAGAATATAACACAACCCAACATTCTCCCACTTGTTTTTTCTTTCCACAAGGGGCCACAAGAGAGCTTAGTCATTTTTCCAGCCTTGAAACACCCATTATCTCTCTACACCAAGAGAACTTCTCAGAGCTCACATATTTTGTCAGTGCATCTATAGTATTCTTCAAAGTGTCCACCTTTACCAGCAACACCTTTTTTTCTTCTATCATATCCCTCACAAAGTGATACTGAACATCAATGTGCTTTATCTTTGAATGATATGCAAGGTTCTTTGCCAAGAAAATTGCACTTTACCTGTCACAGTATATCCTTATAGCTCCCTATACTAACCCCATATTTGAACACAATCTCTGCAACTAAATTGCTTCCTTGCTTGCATGAGTGGTTGCCATGTATTATGCAACTATAGTTGATAGTGCCACTACATATTGTTTCTTACTCATCCAACTGATTGCACCTCCAAATAGGTTAAACACATACCCACTTGTAGATCTTCTCTGGTCTAGATCTCCAGCCCAGTCTGTGTCAACAAAGCCATGGATATCCAACACTCTGTCCAATCCTGGTCTTCCTTGGTAGCACAAACCATAATCACTAGTGCCACGCAAATACCTGAAAACCCGCTTCACTGTTGTCCAGCGCTCCTTCCCTGGTTTTGACATAAACCTCCTCAATACTCCCACTGCATGTGCAATGTCTGGTCTAGTACAGACCATGGCATACATCAAGCTACCGACTGCACTTGCATATGGAACACGGGACATGTCCTCTTCCTCTTCTTGTGTCTTGGGACACGGTTCAGCAGATAACCTCACACCTACAGGAATAGGAACCTTCACCGGTTTACTATCCTGCAAATTAAACCTCTACAATATTGTCTTGACATACTTCCTCTGGTTTAACCAGAGCTTCCTCTTTGCTCGATCTTTTTAATTTCCATGCCCAAAATATAGTTGCAGCACCAAGATCTTTCATGTCGAATTTGGAGGACAATTGGGTCTTCAAATCCTAGATAATTTCTTTGTCATTTCCAACCAGCAACATATCATCCACATACAATACCAGATAAATATCACGGCCACCAATTAATTTAAAATACACACAGTGATCTACTTTGCTTCTGGTGAAGCCAAGTCCTCCTATAAATGTATCAAATGAAGGTTACACAATTTCGGCTGGGAGGTCGGGAGACTGACTGCCAAGACAGTGAAAGGCACAGTCTGGGCTGCTGGGAGACTGGTTGACTACTGGAACTGTGCAATGCATAGTCTAGTCTGGCTGTTGACTGCTGGAATTGTGCAATGAGAAATCTACGCTGGCAATGGTTGCAAGCTCAGTGACTACATTGCGCAATCTTCTGGGCTAGCAGTCACTGTCCCTCAGAAATGCGCAAAATAGTCATGGAGGACAATGCCTGGGTAGAAATGCACATTTCTAAATAGGAAGATAGATCCTTCCTTCCCCAGATTGTGCAATGTTATCTTAGTGAAGGCAGAGTCCAGACCAAGGTTGGTCTGACTCACCGATGGGCAACTGAAAGAAAATATGACAGTGGATGCATGGCGACACTTAGTGAAAGTAGAAGTGATTGACAGTGCATGCAAACATGAATAAAAGATTCAGTAAATAGATCAACATGTTTGTGGGTGAAGCGAGACGTCGAATCGACAACCGTTCATGAAAAACAATTTCATTCATGTGATAGCAGTGAGGTAGCAACAAAAACTGAGACAGTGCTAGGACAATCTAATATACATGTAAATGACAACAAGCATTTAAAGAAAACAAGAAAACAATACTCATATAAGTGAAAACAAAAAAAGCGACAACAATGCAACATAATTCATGGAAAGCGGGCTTACCCCAAAACAGTTATGCTGAGTGTGCCGACAACTCCTAGATGTGATGTGGGATGTCAGATTTGCAAGGTTGATGTGAGGGATGAGCTCTGCAACATCCAGCTGATGAGTTTTGATAACATTGAAATTCTGACGCGCATGCCACAAATATAGGGAAAGTGACACTTAGTGGGAGGTTCTGAAGTGATCCTTCCATGTAACCTCCAACTACTAAAAGTAGATCCCTGAATCAAGAGATGCCTTTGCATGCAGCAACCCATGCATGCAAGTTTGTTTTGCTTGGTCCCAAAGGGAATAGGTGAACTCAGCTGCACATGCAAGAGGTTGTTCAACTGCCGAGAGAAAATGCACATTTATGACTAGGAGTTGGGCTATCTACCCAGGATATTTGCGCAATTTCTGGGCATAGCAACTAACTGTTGCCCAGATTTGCACAAATTCTGGGCTAAGTAGCCCTACTGGGGAAAATTGTGCAATTTTCACTTTGAGTGTTGACTGCTAGAATTGCACAATTCTGGAGCCTAGCAGACTTCCAATTAGGATTGCGCAATTTCTGGAGGGAAGGTTGTTTTCCCTCCACAATTGCACAATTTCTTGGGGGAGATGCTTAGCCTGTAGCTAGACCAAGTTTGGGTGATCATCCTATGAGGGGAATGCATCGAGTTGTGATCGACATACTACCTTTGTGCAAGAGAAACAATGAAGCTTGTGAACTTGATGAAGCAAGACAAGCTACTGTAAAAAAGTTGGTAGGGAGGCTCCAAAACGAGGATAAGGAAAATTTTTGGAGGGTGGTTGTAGCTTCTACAACACTTGCAAAGAATCCCAACTCAGTTATAGGCTCAAGTTTCTTCCTGCAATCCTTGGAGACATGAAAATATATAGTAGCTCCAAAAATTATGAATTGAGATACAACTGGCTTCCTCCTTGATAAAGCTTCTTTGGGTGTGATCATGCCAAGTATTCTATAAGGACTTTGGTTCTACAAATAAACTGCAGCATTGCATGCTTCTACCCATAGATGCAATGATATCCCTTGATCATGTGACATGGCTCTTGCTACTCCTACTATGCTTCTATTATTCCTTTCAACCACCCCATTTTATTGTGGGTTATGGGGTGCTATTAGTTTTCTTCTAATACCCTCTTTAGCACAAAAGTACTTAAAGGTGCTAGAAACATATTCTCCTCCATTATCACTTCTTAGGGCTTTCAATTTATGACTAGCCTCCTTTTCAACCAATGCTTTGAAATCAACGAATTTTGAGAAAAATTCATCCTTTTTCCGCATGACGAAAATCCAACATTTTCTTGAAAGTTCATCAACAAAAATAACATAATACATATGTTTTGCTATAGAGGCTATAGAAAATGGTCCACATAAATAAGATTGGACCCGCTCCAATATTGCTCAAACTCTGCTATCTCGGCCCTGGAAGGTGGATTTGACATATTTTCCCAAGGTGAAACCTTGCAGACATCATGTCGATCAAGTGTGAATTTTGGGATACGGGTAGTAATTTCCTACATGATAATCAAGGCCCCATGGTGTAAGTGTCCCATGTTCCTGTGTCAGAGTTCTCCAACATCTCAACTTTGCACTTATTCCTTGCTAGTTAGTGATCCAAGATTTGTTTTTCTTATAAATACGTCAGAATTACATATAACAGAGAACTTAAAAACCATCGAACATAAGCATATAAAATGAAGAAAAAGAGACCTAATCATGGATGAGATCGAGACACAGAGATTTTATTGTGGATTTCGTCCAATTTGGACTACATTTGTGGCCCCTGCTCAATAGTGGGGAGGCCTTCATTCATTAAATGATGGAAAGAGAGAAGTACAAGAAATTTTTTACATAAACATCCTTATACCTCCAATCTAGATGATAATTGACAAAAGGAGAGCCCAGCTCTAGAAACAGAAATTACCACTGAACGCATGGCGAAACATCATGAAAAAACGTCTATCCAAACACCCAATTTAGATAATCAGGCCTTCTACAACTTCTCAGAACCTCCCTGCTGCTCAAGGGGAGGTCTAGACTTGCTACCAAGGTCAAGGTCTACTTCTACGTACCATGTTTTGAACTATTGGCTAGTCCTCCCCATTCTTCCACACAAATGGTCCTTTAAGTAGGCTGGTGGAAAATCCCTCAAAACTTGGGCAGTTCCAAACAAACGTCGAAATTTAGCAAGCGGGTATTTTTCCAACAAATATTCTCGGACTTGCATAAGACACGTAACAACCATTTCAAATATGGTGAAACTCCCTTAACTGCGCATTAAAACCGACGGTCTTCAATATATCCTGTTCTTCATCGGTGTTTCCAATCAATGAATAACCCAACCCATGCTTCAAGTTCTCTGCAATACGACGAACCCGCTGGGCTCTAAAACACAACATATAACAACATCACATCTAGAAACCCCATCGCAATCACAATCAGCACTTAAACCATCGACGTATATACCCAAATTTGTGATCTACGATAACACAGACCCATCGAGATTATAAATCACAATGGATAATACATCGGGTCTGGAACCCTGTTGCAATTGCAACCAATTATTGTCGGGGAAACTTCGTAAACACTAGCCCCTTTGCAATTGCGATATGCGATACATCACATCGCAACTAGGTTTTGCTAGGGGCCGATTCATAATCACATGTCCACCTCCGATCTACGATATGTGATATCGCAATAAAAAATCGGAAATGTTGGGGGTCGATTCCTTAACCCGCAACCTCTATTTTCTATGATATGTGATATGTTGGACCAATGGCAGCCTGCCACTTGGTGCTTCCCCATTCGTTGAGGCTTTTTCCACTTCATCTCCTCCTGCCATCTCGATAAGTCAAACATAAAATTTGACTTTCTCTAACTTCTTCATATAAACTCGACTTTGAGTTTCATTCACACCATTGGAATCAGGATGATGAGCACTTCAATATGATGCTAAATTTATCCAGATTTTTCCACTTTGAGTTTTGAGCCCTTTACCATGCCACTGGTACTTTTTGAAGATCCACCTAGATCAACCCTCCTGTATCAATCCTCCTGGATCAATCCTCTTGGATCAACCCTCTTGGATCAGTCCTCGTGGATCAGCCCTCCCGGATCCTCTTGGATAAATCCTCCACACTAAGAGAATATTTTGGTCCTCCAAAAGCATTAAATAATCCAAAATTGCTCTGTACTTTGTCTGCAATGCAAGTTTCATAACAGGTCATCCTTCCTTCTCCTTAACCTTTTTCCTTCGGAGCCATAAGCGATGAGCCGACACTTGCATCCCCTGTAAACCTGTAGTACAATATCTTGCAAATTACATGTTTCTTTATGTGACCAAATAAATGAGCCAAGCATCCCATACTTTCTATGAGTTTATAACACATACTCTATGGTCAAGTTTACATAAAAATAGAAACAATAGGCCAACTATCAATACAAGGCCAAACATCATTGTTGCTTCAACAAGTGATGGAAACACATCATCGCTTTCACAATTTAAAATGAAACACAAAATAAGGCCAAACATCATTGTTCTTTCAATAACTGATGTAAAACAAATCATCACTTTTACAATTTAAAATGCAACACATGATTTGCAAAAATAAGGCCATGACATTCTACCGCACCTAGCAGAACTATCTCTCGCTTATCAAAGTGAATGGGTCGCCTCCTTGTGGCGCATTCACTGATTGAACAACTATTTCACCTGGTTCAACATGGATGCTTTGTCCTTGCGACAGTGCTCTAAATGGAGCCTCCAACATGTGGCACTTTGATGACCACCTCTGTCACAATGACTACAATAAGACTTCTTCCTCCAAATCTGATTTACCTTCTTCTTCGCCTGTTGTTGAGAGGGTCTCTCATGCCTCACCTTTTTTTGTGCTACTTTTCTTTTCCAACACTCAACAAACATATGGTAATGCAACCCACAAAATCTACAAGTTCTTTTATACCATGTTTTTCGTTCATTATTAACAATACGACTGTAATCCAAATGAAAATTACAATATCGAGATCGGTTATACTTTTCTTGTTGGTCTTTGGTATGATCATGGGAATATGAGTTTGCCTTAGCTCTCTGTCTGGAATGCATACTTCCATAGGTTGATGATGATGTGTTCCCATCATCCTCTTTCCTCGATGGTTTCAACAATGTAATGGAAGCTTCTAACATATTTGAGCATTGTCTTTCAGTGCACCCCAACCTTGCGAATCGAGGTCTTTGCTCAACCTCCAATGGCTGAGTTATGCCCTGGCTTTTAACACCAAGTCCTTATTCATCCTTGTACGTCATCCTGGTAAGGAGTTTCATGTGTCCCTGTAATTATTATCTCCATATTTCCAATAGAAAGTATACTATGTGAAGATGAAACTGAAGGGATATCAACATCTTTTACCTCCATTGTCGATTTGGAAAGAACTGATGAGGGCTTCTCATCATCTATCATTGGTGGTTCGCTGGTTGTTTTAGCACATTCCCCAACCTCCTTCCTAACATAAAAAATTCCTTCCTGATGGGGTAATTCCTCTACTTTGATGGGGATTATGATGCCTTAGCCATTAATTTCGAGGCCCTTCCCCTCATACCCCATTCTCCTTAACAGTTTCGAGCCGATTCCTGTGGTATGATTTTAAAAAATGATGAAATCATCATCAAGAAACACACATGAAGTTAAAGAATTACTTTTTACCTCACAGGGGTCACAATGTAGCTTTTTCAAGGCCTCATTCTTAGCTTGAAGCTGGCGTAGTAGCCTTTATTTCTCATCTTCCTCTTCCTGTAGAAGCCTCCTTAATCCAGAAAACTCTGCTTGAAGACTCTGGTCACTACGCTTCAACTCTTCCAGGGCCTCATCTGTGGTTCACAACTGAAGCTGAAATCGTTGCCTCTCCTCTTTCTCTTCTCGCAATAGCCTTCTTAATTTAGTGTTCTCTTCCTGAATCCTCTAGCTAATCTCCTCATTCGAGGAAGGTGAGGAATAAAATTCATAAGCACCTAAAGATGTGGATGATGCATCTCTCTCCAATCTCTCTGTCTCCTCCTCTCTTCGCTTCTGATATGCTTCATACATGATGTCCACCATTTTTGACATTTGCAGGAAGGTATTGAGCATTTATTTATCATTCTCCCTGGCTGCACACTCGATCATTCATGCTCGCAATTCTTAACAGCCACAAGACCACTTCTCTTCCCAACGAGCTTCAACATCCTCCATGTCTCCTCTTCGTGATGAATGCCCTTTAAGGTTGATCTCTAGTTAGCGTACTCATGCAATTCACATCAACTAAGCCCTGCACTGAGACCACTTGATCTAGGATTTTTTTTTCTTATAGATGTACCATAATTACATATAACAGAGCACACTTAGAAACCATGGAACATAAGCATATAAAATGAAGATAAAAGAGACATAATCATGCATGATATTGAGACACAGATATTTGATTAAATATTTCGTCCAATTTGGACTACATCTCCTGGCCATGCTCAATAGTGGGGAGGCCTTCATTCATTAAATGGCATGTAAAGAGAGAGATACAAGAAAATTTTTACATAAACATTCTTATACCTCCAATCTAGAAGATAGCTGGAAAATGGATATCCCGGCTCTAGAAACAGACAATACCAGTAAACTCCTGGTGAAACATTGTGCAAAAATGCCTATCCAAACACCCAAGTTTGATAATTGGGCCTTCTGCAACTTCTCGGAACCTCCCTACTGCTCAAGGTGAGGTCCCAACTTGCTACCAGGGTCAGGGTGTGTTGTTGTGTACCATGTTTTTAATTATCGGCCACTCCTCCCCCTTCTTCTGACACAAATGGTCCTTCCAATAAGATGGAGGAAAATCCCTCAAAACCCAAGCAATTCCAAACAAATGTCGAAGTTTAGCAGACGATCATTTTTTCATTAGAGATTCTCGGACCTAAATAAGGCATGGAAAAACCCTTTCAAATATGGTGAAACTCCCTTAACTATGCATTGGAACTGACGGTCTTCACTATCAGTGGCTCTTCATCAGTGAATAAACAAAACCATGCTTCAAGCGCTCTATGATACAGCAGACCCATTGAGCTAAAAAACACAACATATAAAAACATTGCATCCGAAAACCCCATTGCAATCACATTCAGCACTTAAACCATCAATGTACCGACCTAAACTTACGCTCTACAATAACATGGACCCATTGAGATTATAAATAAAAATGGATAATACATCGGGTCTAGAACCATGTCGCAATCGCAACTAGGATTACTATCGGGGCCGCTTCATAAACACTAGCTCCTTTGGGATTGTGATATGTGATACATCACATCGCAACTAGGTTCTATCAAGGGCCGATTTGTAATCACCTGTCCACCTCTGATCCGTGAAATGCGATATTGCAATCGCAAATCAGAATTGCTCGGGGCCAATTCCTTAACCCACAACCTCTATTTTCTATGATATGTGATATTCAAGACCAATGGCAGCCTTTCACTTAGTGGTTCCTCATTCGCTGATACTTTTGCAGCGTCATCTCCTCCTGCCATCTGGATAAGTCAAACTTAAACTTTGACTTTCTATAACTTCTTCATATAAACTTGGATTTGAGTGTCGTTCACACCATTGGAATCAGGATGACGAGCAATTCCATTTCATGATAAGTTCATCCAGATTCTACCACTTTGAGTT
This sequence comes from Pinus taeda, assembly GCA_000404065.3. Classification (NCBI taxonomy): domain Eukaryota; kingdom Viridiplantae; phylum Streptophyta; class Pinopsida; order Pinales; family Pinaceae; genus Pinus; species Pinus taeda. The sequence continues at coordinate 111,518 of APFE031721726.1, read as the reverse complement.
TTGAGCCTTTTACCATGCCACCTGGATCAACCCTCCTAGATCAACCCTCATGGATCAATCCTCTTGGATCCTCCGAGATCCTCCTAGATCATTCAGCATAACATAAGATTCCACCTTAAGTTTGTATAGATTCTTCACTCGAACTCCAATTTGTTTCACCTACCCAGTAGCTACATGTCTCAAAAAGGCTTCCCCCTTACTAAAAACAACATCATAGTAATGATCCTCCAATAAAAGTACTGAGATGAAGTTCTTCTTTAGCCTAGGTGCATACATGACATCTTTCAGATGAAGGTGGCAACCTGACTCCCTCTTAAAGGTTACAGTACCAATTCCTTTGGTACTATACCACCCATCATCCCCAAGTTGTATGAGCATCTAGAGATCCTTCTCCTCTAGGCTACTAAATAATTCTTTGCATCATGTCATATGGAACGATGCATTTGAATCTAGATACCACACAATCCCCATTATAGTGTTAGCCATACATGCAATCAGGGTGAAGTCTAATTCAAATTGTGAGGTAAGTGATTCACCTCCTGCTCCTAATGAAGGCTTCTTGTTAGATTTCTTGTGTGGACACTTTGTTGCATAGTGCCCAAATTTATGCTAATGAAAACATTTTATCTTTCTCAAGTCCTTCTTCCAAATTTTCTGATAGGCTAGTGGTTGGATTTGGGCCTTCTTGCCCTTACCTTTGTTGCCCTTCCCAACCAAGGCGTTGCCCTTCCCAACCAAGGCAAAATTCTCTTCCTCCTCAGCTTTGGATGTTACTCCATCTCTAATGTTCCGCTAAATCTCTTACTACACCAAATTAAAGCACAATATCTCCCAATTCAGAAATTTGTCCCTTCCATTTACAGATTCCTAGTAGTTGTACCAAGATTTTGGAAGGCCTAGGAGAGTTAGGATCACTAGTTCTAAAAAGATAATATTTTCTCTAACTACTCCAAGCTCATCTTGACATTAAGTGAACTTGGAGAGGTAATGTAGAATGATTTCTCCTTTCTACATGCAGATGTTTCTGAACTTGTCCCTCAATGCCAATTCCTGGCATCACTAGTATTTCGAATAACTCGGTGAGGGTCTTCCACATAGAAAATTGTTGAAAATAGCAACAAGAAATGCTAAATATAGAAGTTCTAAATTTAGTACTGCTATAAATATAATTTCGGGATACCTTCCTATTTTAATTAGTCCCTGAACTAAAATAGAGAAGTAAAAATTTGAATTTGATCTTAGCAGCTATTTGTAAAATAATTAATTAATTCAAAGAATCAAACACGAAGTCTATGTGGGGACATGCAACAACTTCTCCATTAATTGAGGAATTTATCCATCAGTTAAAGAGATAAGGATGAGTTGTAAGTTGTAATTAGTTGACTTAGTTATCCGAGTCAAGTCCAGTTAGATTAATTCAAACAATTTGTTGAATTAATAATGAGTTCAATTAGTTAATGCATGCATGCATGTAACTACTGCACTTCAAATAACTAAATATTCTCTCATAAATAACTCATGCATGTCAGTTCAGAAAAAGACCCAGTTGAGATCAGATGGAGGGGAAATTTACTATCAGTTGCTAGAATATTCCATTGTGAATATTCCTTGCATTCAAAAGGAATTCTTTCCTTGAGGATTACGCAGTTAATTCTTCAAGTTTTGTGAGTGTGATGAGGCCATTTCACACATGTGGCTTCACTGGACCCCAAGAAAAACTGCACAAGGAAATAGGAGGCTTGGAGGGCTTGAGGAGGACATATACAATGTCTATTCAGTCTATGAACTGTATTGTTTGATTGCAGAGAGCGCAGGATAGCTTAAGAGCTGATTATTTTTATATCTTGAACAAGATTTCCACTTGTATGATAATACAAAGATTGGGGTTTTAGGCTGAGGATTTCCCTTGGTCATTTCCTCTGTGTTATGTGTGATTGATTTCTCATTCTCAGTTATATGTGTTCTCATTCATCGTGCTCAAATTGATTAAGCTTCCGCAAAGTTTATTATAGAAGTAGATATTGTATTTTTCCTTAGTCTATTGCATAATCTATTGATCTACAGTGGGAATTTCTACATGGTATGAAAGCAAAGGTGATCAAAGGAGAAGAACAATATACAAGAAGGGAGAAGTTCAAATTTTTTGGTTCCTGAGTATAGAAATCAAGTTCTTATCACATCTCAATTTCACCAATGGCGTTCAGTGGTTTAAGACTAGAGTATGCCCTTGATGGCAACTTGAATTATATAGCCTGGAAGGATCGCATGGAGGCAGTGTTAGAGGATAATGGTCTAAAGGACTTCATTGATCAAGAAGTCCCCAAGCTGACTGATGATACTCAACTGGTGGAATGGAAAAAATGTGTGGCTAGAGCAAGGAGAATCCTCCTGGAGGGAGTTCGAGACCACATTCTCTCAAGCCTCCATGGGAAGGAGACACCGTTTTCGATGTGGAAAACATTGAAAGATTTATATAAGAACAACAACAATTAGAGGAAGCTGGCGCTGAAAGACAAGATTCATAAGATCAAGTGTGAAAAGGGCGACACGATCTCTACATATCTGAATAATCTCATCACCTACAGGGATGAGCTTGGAAGTGTAGGGATCACGACCGCTGATGATGACATGGTGAGTCTTGCACTCCTCGGTCTTCCTAAGAGTTGGCATAGCTACCAAGACTTGATTAATGAAAGAGAAAAACTGCCAAATTGGGAATGAATTTGGTCAGATCTAATCCAGGAGGAAATAAGAAGAAGCGCCGGAGATGGATCTTCATCAAAGCAAGATGATGAGGAAAATCTAGCCTTAGCGAGTAAGGCAAGGAAAGGGAAAGGGAAGGCGTCCAATCCTAAATCTGGTTCTTCCCATGGTGGGAAGAAGATTGACAAATCGAAAGTGTGATGCTTTCATTGTCATGAAGTGGGCCATTATGCTACGAATTGTCCACAGAAGAAATCCAAGAAGGGTTCCTTTGTTATGCTCTTAACCTACAAAACGATACCCAAATACAAAATATGCGAAGAAAGATACCCAGAACATAGAATAGTGAGAGACAACGACAAATATTTTATTATTCAGAAAGCAATGTTCACTGGCCTCTTCGAGGGGCCAACCTCCAATAGAGCAAAGCTCGATTCAAAAATAAGACACGATGCTCCTCGCAGGGAGTCTCTATCCTTTATATATGACTCATACATGTAATACCATGGATCAATAACATGTGTTTTATTAATACCATCCATCTAATACTAGGCCCATTTGCAACTAACTGTGGTCCTGTCATTAATAGCAGGTTAACCACTTGAAATTATTAATATGGGCTTTATTGACTCTTTACTATGACGTGATCCCACTACATAAATAAGGGGGTTAGGGTGGGACCTTAACATGCCATCCCCCTTAAGAATAGCCTTGTCCTCAAGGCTGAAGCTATGGAAACTGCTGAAGAATAGTGGCTGGGTCCCAAGTTGCATCTTCCGGAAGGTGTCTTTCCACTTGACAAGGACCTCCCTAATCACGCGGCCACGCAGGGGCATTCTCGTGTGTCTAGAACCTATTCAGGTTGAAGCCAGATTGACCATTCCGCGTCCAATTCAGGTAGACTGGTTTGAACTCGGCAATTGTTCCCAATCACTTTCTTGAGGCACGAGACATGGAAAACTGGATGAATTTTTGCAATAGGCAACAAAGCCAACTTGTAAGCCACATCTCCAATGCACTGAAGTACTTGATATTGTCCGTAGAATTTTGGAGATAGTTTCTGACAACCCTTGTCTTTGAGTGATGTTTTCTTATATGGTTGCAGCCTCAAAAATACCTGATCCCCTTCTTGAAATTGCGCTCTGAGCGATGCTGGTATACCTGTTGCTTCATGCGGTTTTGAGCTTGCTGAAGATTCTCTCTAAGATGGGCGAGCATGGTTGCACGGTTTTGTAGGAGTTGATCCACTGCTTGTACCTTTGAGCATCCCTTGATATAAGAAGTAGGGGAAGGAGGGAGTAACCACTGTACCCAAAGATGTTGCTTTTCTGAAGTGAAACACCTAAGGTAGGTTTCCAGACATTTGTTGATAGCTTCAGTTTGATCATCTGTTTGTGGATGATAGGAAGTGTTGAGTTTTAGTTGGGTGCCTTGGAGCCTAAAGAGTTCCTTCCAAAAATTACTGGTGAAGATCGGTTCACGATCAGACACAATAGAAGTGGGCATGCCATGCAATTTGAAGATCTGATCCATGAAAGATTGAGCGACCAAAGTCGGTGTAAACGGGTGGGGTAGGGTGCAGAAATGAGCATACTTCGAAAGTCTGCCCACAACCACCATGATGACTGACTTGTTTCCTGACTTTGGAAGACCTGTAATGAAATCCATAGAAACCTCCGTCCATATTGATGCCAGGATGGGAAATGGTTGTAATGTGCCTGGTGCTTTAACGGTCTCCCCTTTGCGGCGTTGACAGACATCGCATTCTGCTACAAAAGTAAGGATGTCCTTTTCATGCTTGTCCAAAAAAATGATCTTCTGGTGCAAGCATACGTCTTTTGAAAGCCTGAATGTCCTGCAATGGGGGATGAGTGCAATTCTGCCAAAATGCGACTTTTGAGGGTGGATGTTGGTGATATTACGACTCTGTCACTGTAGCGAAGAATCTCATTTTGCCACGAGTAGCCATTGGTGGGATTTGGATCTGCCTGCAATTGAGAAATGAGTTGGGAGAGCCCGGATGTGAAAACCATTCCCTGCGAGCCTCTTCAATCCATTCTGGAATGGGAAGGGAAATTGCTAGCAGGGTACTTTCTTCCTCAAATTGGCGAGATAATGCATCTGCTACACTATTTTCTTGCCCTTTTTTGTAAATGATCTCATAATCATA
>APFE031721726.1:9331-78782 GCA_000404065.3 Pinus taeda | reverse complement strand
ATAACCTGGACCTAATTTAACTTCTTTCTATAGAATAAATTATTAATTAATTATAATTATGAAAATATTAAAATATATATTTTTTGACTAGGGTCTTTTGGGCAAAATTAGCGGTTAAACTAGCCGTTGGAGTTTCTGCTCAGACTATTTAACATGCTGGTTCTGTTTCTTCAACTTGTCCTGACGATGAACCACACTGGTTGGTTCGAAACGCGTCGACAAAGGTTCTTTCTCATGTGATTTAAGCTGAAGCTTTCCTTTTATAAATATGACTGATCACAGAAGCCTCAATTCTACCATGTTACAATTTATTAAATAATAATTTTTTAAAAATCGACGAATTTAAATTAAAAAAATTAGGGAAAAAAACAAGAGAAAATTGTATTAGGCCCGCAATAAGGCTATACAACCCCGTGTCAAAAAGCATAAAAAAAAAAAAAACTATATAACCTCGGGCAACGGGCTGATAAATAGAATATTCATGGAGATGCAACTAAACAAATTTGGTTATTAAAGTGTTGAGAAGATTTGTATACTCAACTACCCCTAGACAAAAGGAAAAAATGGTATGCAAGTATAGATATGAAAAAAACTAAAATGAAACATGTCACAAAGAAATGCATATTTACATCAATTTCGAAAACAATAAATAAATAAACAAAATTGTGATATTTTTATAGTTTTAAAATAAATAAAATTTACTCCCTAAAACATTTCAATTAAAAATTATGAAATATCATATAAATCATTAAATTTAAAATTCAAATCTCCCTGAATATTTAGAAATTATAAATAAAGCTAAACTCAAATATGTGTACTGTATTTCAATCTTCACAATTAAAAAAATAAAAATAAAAAAATGTAAATACATTGAATATATATACAACTCCTTTGAAAATTACATGATTTCGAAACTTATTGCACTTCCACGGAGCTTCTCACTACGCTGAAATAGAGTGAGAATCATCCATGCTTACGTGTCTCAGGAACTAGAAAAAATTAGTTCTTTCAATTTTGAAGAATCCCAACATTCAACTTAGTCCAATAGAATGGCCATTGCAATTACACTTGGAAGAACGGATGCAAATACAGAACATGTCCCAGGAATCAAATTCCCAATAAAATTTGGAATCCGTCCCACGGAATAAAATGCGTATTCCAGAAATTGTAGGTTGAAGTTATTCCGATTCGATTAATTTTTTGGGAATATTTTAAAATCCGAGATCAAACAGCAAGATCAGTCGAATGGGCGCCATCAAACACCTCGGAAGCGTCTGGATCGGCCAGATGGGCGCCTATCACGATGGGAAGTGCTGGGATCAACCGGAGGGAAGTCATCAAGGGGATGGGAAAGGCCGTGATCAGCCGGTTCGCTGCCATCAACTGGCTGGAAAGTGTCAGGATCAGCAGGGTGGACGCCATCTGAGGGATGCGAAGTGCCCGGATCAGTTTGAAAGGCGCCCTGAGCGGGATCCGAAACGTCGGGATAGGTGTCAGAGCGGGCCGGATCGACGGGAATAAGTCGATATTGGACACCAGAGCAGAGACAGACATCGGCATCGATTTCCCATTTCAATAACTTGCCTCCGGGATGATGATCGCACCTGCAATCGAGCTCAATAAACGCTAGGGGATTGCGCGCGTCGGTGACCTTCCTGCGCTTATTGGTAGGAGGTTTTGCCTGCTTTTCTGGTGTCAACCCGTCCTCCGGGTATTCCTGATCATCGGGCATGGCCACCGTTGGATTCTCTGGCATCGGCCCTGTATTGTTTTCCACAGCTCTGCCCAATTCCATGAAGTGGGTGCAGCAGGGCTGCACGAATTCTCTATTGGAGTCGTTGTTGTGGAAGTCAGGCATCGGGATGCCCAGTCCGATGTTGCGATTGATAAGGTAATCATATCACCTATAAATAAACAGTAGGGAGACAGATGTGAAACGAAGACGAAAGGTCAGATGTGAAAGGGAGATGAAAAGGTAGAGGAATTCTTAGTCTCACTGATTTTAAAAAGAGACGGACAGATCTGAAACGGAGATAAAAGTCAGATGCGAAAGGAGATAGAAAAGATATAGCAATGCTTAGTCGGACTATTTTCAAAAGAAACATTTTGGATCTGAATATACATGTTGTAGAATTAGAAAGAAGCCAGAGATCCACATCGTATCGTAATAGTTTACAATTTATTAATTAGATTTATTAATTAGATGTATGCCTCAAAGATTTTTTAGAGATTTATTTTACAGCCTAGTATGAGTATGATGTGTAATGCTATTCCTTCATCAGAATTGAATTGAAATTTTGCTTACCTTACAAAAAAAAATTATACAAAATATTTAAATAATATGACTCATAAAAAAATTATATTAAATTTTTTAAACTCATATTAAATTCATAATTAAAATTAAAATAAAATCTATATTAATGTAAATTGATTAAAATTCCCACATCACCACAGAAAACAAACAAACAACAAAGAAAAGGTATTCAATACCACACAGAAACCACTCGTCTCTTACAAATAATTCGGATAAGGATATGCAATGCAATGTTAAGAAACATTAATAGCGACTATATGCAAGTTATAAAACGTTAATATTTGTATTTGGTTTTACTCCATAAATGTTTTCCTGTTCGAATATGAATTTAAAACTAAAGCAGATTGTTAATTAAGATGATCATAACGTTTTATAAAATACCATGTAATTTTAAAACTATTCATTAAAATAAATTAAATGAAATGAAATATTCATTAAAATATTACACTTATTTAGGTTGATATCGTAATATTGGATTTACAAGTGTTAAAGAGGAAATTTTTATGGAGTTTTTTCCTTAATTGAAAAAATGTTTATATTTAAAAAAAAATATTCCATGGGATAAATTTAATCAAATGGATTCAGATAGATTTGAATGGTTAATTAGTATTTTAAAGTTTTATAGCGTTATTATTATGTATATTAATATGTTTTAAAGTTTTATATGTTTAGTATTATATATGAATATGATTTAAATGGATTTTGATTAATTGAAATTTACTAAATATCGATGTTTAAATTTTATTTTTTTAGGATTTGGAGTAATTATGTATATATTTTAAATAAGTTTGATTATTTGAAATTTCCTGGTTATTAATTATAATTTATTTTCAAATCTTATTTTCTAGTAATTAAGGCACAATAACTATGAGTTGGTTTAGTTGGTTAACACCATTATGAAAACAAATTGGCTAATTGGGGCATGTTTTCTCATGCAATGTATATAGGTAAGTTTAACATAGTTTCATGACCTATTCTTACATATTGCATTGTATTGTAGTGTTATCCTTTCTAATCTGTCAATGATATCTTTTATATAAGTTATTGAGAAATACTTTACTCCATCAATTCTTAATGGAGAGAATTCAAATCTTGCTCAATCTTTGATTTATAGAAGATTAAAAACTCCAAGTTTATTTGCCCATAGTATAGTAGTCATTTTCCCATAACATCCTATGTATTTAAACACAACTCTGTGAATTATAGATGTATATAAATCCATGTGGATATAAATTGATCAATGGTTGAAGGGAGGGACATATGGATCCAAAGCTTTGAAAAAGAAAGCATATGATGGGTTGTTGCATGGTCATTGAGTGGTTATTGTATGTTGGTTGGTTTTCCTATGGTGTGTTGTGAGCAAGCCCATAGCAACAACCCTTAAATTGTCATGACTACGTACCTAACAATAGATTGGCTTGTGTTGACAAGCATTGAAGTTGGAGTAGGAAACATGGGTGAAAGACGACACCATATTGTTCCCTTTCCTTGTGAAACCTGGAGAGAGAGAGGAAGAGGCTATGGTTCAAAAGGGCCATGAGTGGTGAAGGAAAGGAGACTCGAGTCTAGAGATTTTAGCCTTCTGACAATTGTGAAAAGTGGGAAAGCAATTAGCACAAAAGCTTACTGTGTAGAGAGCATGCAAAGTGCCAAAACCCACAGAACAAAGGGTGTTTTGGGTGAAGACAGTGGAGGGAGATATGTTCAAATCTACTAATATGGAGATCAAAAGGAGTGAATAGGGGCGCAGATTGAGCTCCATGTTTTGAGAATTGGGAAAACACACAAATAAATGTACATTTTTCATGTGAAATGTCTTATGGACTATGCTGAATTATATTACGTTGTTAATAATGCAGTATCTTTTGTGTCATAAATATAAATGTTCACATGAGTTGTGGAGCTTACTGATATGACCATGATGGAATGATGTCCTATAAATTCATGGTTTGTTGGATGCCTGGGCTGTGTTGTTTATTGTCATGATCACGAGGAATGTGTAGCTATGATTTTATCCCTATGTTTATGTACTCTGATAGTATGTAGATGAATGCACAAATCTAGATACTTCTGTTTTGGTTACTTTGGTTAAATTAAGAGGCTGAGACCTCAAATTTTGGACCACAGCTCCTAGGTGTAGACTTTTGTTGATAATGTGAGTTGTTGGGCACATGGGTGAGATGGTCATACTCCCCATTATAGACATTACTCTGGGAATTATTGTTTCCTGAGATGTATGGTATGTCGCCGACATAAGCAAGCGATGAACTTTAAAATCATACAATTGTTGGCACGCGACACCAAGTGAGAGTTGTTGGAACCATGCCCCAATGGAACTATGCCACATTAAGAGAATTTTGAGGTTGAAAATGGGCTTCCTAAGGAATATAAAAAAGAATAGTTAAAATAAAAAAATAATGGTTATGATTTTTTGAAGAAAAATAAAGGAGACTATTTTTTTTTGTATTTTCAGCTTATCTCCTTACTAGTTTACTCAAATATCATGTGTAGACACTCATTGGTTAAAAATTTAATTTATACATCCAACGAGTACCCACTATGCTTACTTCTAAGTAGACCCACATCGAAAAAAAATGAAAATACATGAAAATAACATGTTCATGTATATTCATTTTTTCTGATGTCGGTCTACCCATAAATATGTAAGGTGGGCACTTGTTGGATGTGGAATTTAATTTTGCATCCAATAGGTGTCTACTCTTGACATTTGAGTAAACCTATAAGTAGATAAGCGAAAAATATAATTAAAAAAAAAGTAGTTTTCTTCCTTTCCCTCCAAAATATTTACCCTTATGGATGACACTTTTTTTTTTTTTTTAAGGTCCATTTTTAACCTCAAAATTCCCCTAATGTTGTGTGAGTAGAAAACAACCATTTCCTATTAGTGGTAGGCGTTTAGCTTAAGGAATGGGTAGGGGTTGATATACTTTGTTAAATGCAATTTGATAGTTGTTGCAAGGCCTATGGGTGGAGCTTGGGCATAACCTTCAGGGAAAAACCCACTTTATCTTCCACCGCTCACTCCTTGTCACTGAAGTTTGTGCATGTAACAACATACGTGAGCACATCAATGGGGGTTAGACAACCCTGTCAGAACTTTCCAAGGTTGAACCTTGAGGTTGACTTACCGCTCACATCGCTACCTTTTTGCTATCAATGTCAGACATTGTGGGTGGTGATAATTGTAGTGGTATGATGTGGGAATGATGGAAGGATCCAATAAGTTGACTTGTCGGGATTATGTGGGCACCACATGGTCAATACATTGAAATGGTTCCTTCTGATAGGCTAAACTCTAAACGAGTGTAACTTTTGATCTAGGAATTGGATCACGATAAAGTTGGTGTCATCGGAAATATCTTGACAAGTTGTATAAAATGGTGGAATTAAAAATTAATTTTGCATACTTGCATAAACAAGTGCTTTTGCTAACCCCATTTTCATAATAGACCTTAGGGATTGGGTTAAACTATGAGTAACACTTAAAACAACCTAAGATAGGACCAAGTGGTGGGAGGGAGCGTTATAGGGTGGCACCAAAGATTAGGTTTAACGCTCAGGCTAAATCGGCCTTAAACAAGAAAGTTATAAGCTTTGATATAGAGTGGAGCATTTGTTCAAAATTTGAGCATGGAAGGCTAGAGATACACCATATGAAGCGAAAGTTCAACATTGCACCTTTAGGGATAGAGGTAGAGGCTTTGTTACATAGTGATATGTATAAGAGTTGTATCATAATGCCTTGGTTCAGCACTTGAACTAGAAGGGCCTTGAAAGATGAAATTTGAGTTCTATTAAGCATTGCAGAGTGGATAATAACAAAGCAAGGGATTCAACATTGAACCCGAAGACACACACACACACACACACACACACACACACACACACACACACACACTAGCTAACATGTTTGACCTAATGGTTAAATTTCCACACATATACATGTGTGCTAACAATGAACTCAAAGTTGATGTGAGTGATTGTTTTAATAGAATAATGACATGTTGTTTTGATTTCTAACCTGTATACTAACATGAGATTTGAATTCTCAACTAGTTTTGGGTTAGCATACTTAATGCGGAGATGCCAAGGTGACAAGTAACTATACTCAAATATGTTTGAATTAGCTAACAGTTATGTGTGTGCAATGACATAGAGACATAAAAAGGTAAAAAGTTACAAATTACAACAAAGAAGAAGGGATGAGCAGTAAAATGGTAGAGTACAACATGCCTAGATCCTATCATGTTTAGGAAGAGGATTCAGTGGGAAAAAGATCATAAAATAATTCCCTTGGCTTAATGGAAATCCTCGGGAGTTTGAGAGTTGAATTAAGAAGTTGCAAGGAAGAGGATTGCCAAAGCTCAAGGAAGTCAAGCTGAGGTGAATGCAATAATTTTGCAGATTCTATCCGATTTGCAAAGACAAAGGCAACATGAGCTTTGTGCTAGTTAGCTAGGTAGGTACAAATCCAAGGAAAGCCCTTCTGAAATCCTGAAGAAAGGGTTGGAAGCTAATGAAGCAGAAGGAAATCGGTCAAGGAAAAGGCACTGACAATCTACTAAAGACATAGTGAGGGAAGAAACCCCACTCAATACTTCAGAGAGAAAATCAAGCAACCATAACCAATTGTCTAGTGCTGAAAAAAAAGACACCATCGACAAAGGAGGAGCGAGAAGAGCTCAATGCCGAAGGAATTTAAGAAAACCAAGCCTTCTACCTTTGATGGACAAAATAAAAAGGCTAAAGAGGCATTAAGCTTGACTGCTAGGAATGAGGGAGTATTTTAGAATCCATCATTACTCTACTAATGTGAAGTAACACCTCTCTATGGATTGAAATCCTCTTCAAGACACAAATATATTTCTCCAATTCCACTATGAAATCAAACATTACTAACCCATCATAAGGACAAGGAGCCCCATCAAAATATCCATCAAACCTATCAGTTGCACCTATAAAGATCATGACATTTCCAATAGGGATCTCATTAATGCACACATGTCTCAAGATCGTTTGATTCATTTGTCACTCATCAACTTAAACACATATATATGGTGGAAACTCTTCAGCTTTATTATAGGATTCTTCAACTGTGGAAGGAAGCCATAGGTCACTAAAATTCAAGAAAGAACCTGAACATGAAAGAAATGTACATCCCTAGGTGAGACCAGCTCAACTTGGAGAGTGCCTACACTCAACGCACTCTATTGTTTATGAGCAAGAAATCTCCTACATATATAAGGTTACAAGTTTGTTGAGTTAAAACAACTTCCTCATAAATAAGATCTGCATCATAAATAAACCTCACAATTTGACCAATTCTCAACAAATATTTAATAATGCATTCTAGAATAATCTACATTTCTCCATTAAGTTCAAATAAATCTCCTTCTCCAAGAAGTAGATATGAAAAATATCTTTAATTTCTGAAAAGTATTAAAACAATTAGTTTTTCCCACTTTTTCACAAATTCAATGAACTTATAGGGTGGCCAAGAACGGTTCATATATTGGAGTTTAGTTTGCATATTAAACAAACCGATCTATTGAAGTATTTAATAAGGTTCTGAGCAAAATCCGATCTAATAACAACCATGAGCACCATTGTGAGAGAGTTGTTAATCAAATCTATCCATCTTATGGCTCTCTTTTAACAGCAAAATATTCTTCTAAAAATATCCGTGGGTACTCACTGGAATTTCTTGGACAAGAGTGATGATTGATAACGAAACTCAACACATTTTAATTCTATTTCTTCCGTGGAACATGAGACTCAATATTCATTACTCATTTGTCTTTATAGAAATTAGTTCTCTGACCAGAGTGATTCTTGATAACGAAACTACACATTTTATTTTTTTAATTCTATTTCCTCCTTAGAACATGAGACTCGCTTTTCATTACTCATTTATCTTTAGAGAAATTTATTTGTTCTGTACATTACTCATTCATCTTTATAGAAATCTGTTTGCTTTATACAAATTTTTACAACAAAGAAGTTAGGTCACAACACAACAGACAACACAATTCTAACACAATTTAATTAATGACAGAACAAAATCAATTTATTCAATTGACCGCGCGGAACCACTTGTCTCTTTGAAAATAATCGAGATAGAGACTTTCATTCTACGAAACATCATCCCTTCAACTAACGTGTCTTTTACCAATAATTTGCAGAAGCTATTATAATATTTGGAGAATTTTTAAAACTGTTCTTCAAAAATTTCCCTTATGTAATTTTTACCCAAAGAACCATGGCTTAACTTCTAAAATATTCATTAAAATAAATTAAACATTAACATCTTTTGATATCAGAATTAGCATCTTTTGGATTTTTTTTTGGATTTTTTTTTAAGTTAAACATGAGCTTCTCTTGTAATTGCTTTTAATTACATAAATATATTTTTAATTTGAATTAAAATAATGAATATTCTTAAATCAAATCTTTATCATTTTAAGTGGTTTTTTTCAAATACTTATTAAAATAAAATGATGATATTTATTTATTTTTAAAATATGTAATAATAAAAATATATCATTTATTTATTTCATTTATTTTTTTTCGAAATATTTATTAAATAAAAATAATATATATTGTATAAGAAATGATAGGTGTTAAATAATTTTTTTTTAATTCAAATTTTTAATATTGAAATTTGTTTTATTAATTAAATTACAGACAATTTTTTAATAAAAAATTATAATATAATATTACATTAAAATAATATAACATATAAATAGTAATCATTAATTAGATCCATTTTATCATATAAATTAAAATAATAATTCCTAACTATATTTAAATCTGATTAGTATGCACACAAAAATTTAATACTTACATATAACAAGATTCTTAACTAAAAAAATTATAATATAATAGCACTTTAAATATATAACATATAAATAGTAATAATTAATTAAGATCTATTTTTATCATATAAATTAAAATAATGATTCCTAACTATATTTAAATTTAATTAATAAGCACACAAAAATTTTAACACTTACAATATAACAAGATTCTTTACTATGAATATTCACTCTCATTTTACCATAGATATTCTAAACTTCTAAATAGCTTTTGTTACAATACCATGGGCCAATACCATGACTTATCATTACCACATACCCAAAAACCACAATTCATTTCAAAATCAAAATATTTTATTTAAATTTTTTAAATTTAACATAATACTTACAATAAAAAATTCTTAACCATGAATATTCTCTCCATTTTACCATGGATATTATTAACTTGCAATAAACTTTGCTACAATACCATAGGACACTATTACGGTTTATCAATACTACTTGCCCAAAAACCATAGCTCATTACAAAATCAAAATATTTTATTTTAATTTTATTTTATAACATTTTTAAAATCAAATCTAAAAGCAAAAATGTATGGGGAGATGTTGTAGTGGTGTAAATGTTTGTAAACATTTACATGTGAGATGTTGTAATGTGGGCTCAATAAAACATTTCGACTTGGTCATATTACATAAATTAAAACTAAAATAAAATATAAATTAATCATTATAATTAAAATTATAATAAAATTATAACTAATTATAATTATAATTATAATAAAACCACCTAGATCCATCTACCAACAACCAGAAATTTTAAAGAGACATCAAATCTCTTGAAAATGCAAGTCTCTTTTAGAGTGAAAATATATTTGATCCATCTGAAAGCTCGGTAAATCCATAGTTAAGATGGATCTTAGCTAATTATATATTTTTAAAAATATTATTAAGATAAAGATATGTCTATTTAACAAATAACTCAAAAAAACTCATTCTCATTATTAGAGAAATATTATACGAAAATTTAACAAAACGTTATTTGTAAATGTAGTTTTTACAAGCATATCATAAAGGAAAAGTAAAAATTAGCAAGTTATTAACCAAATGTTACTATATTAAAAAAACAGAATAATAACATATAAAGAAACTGAGAGAAATACCAAGACAAACATTACCAATATCGAGGGTATTAAGGCTCATGGGGCTTTCAGGGTTATTGGGTGTAATATTGGGTGTAAGGCACCATTAGTTCAAAATCTATGGGTAATCATCACCTTAATTCAAAAAAAATATTTAAAGTGTTAAATTCAATGATCATGATATGTTTTAGACATGAGGTAGTACGATGATTTATATTCTTTTTCATAGAAATGACCTATATTTAAATAATATGGAGGGAGATTTAATTTTTTATTAAGTACAGTGAATTTTTAACTTGTCAAAATAATGTAGACAAGCCGTAGGATCAAACCTACAAGGTACCTCTATAATTGTAATAGTATATCCAGTGGTGCACATGCTAGATATACAAATAACTTATGACTTAGTAAGAATTGAGATGTCCCAAACCCACAAAAGTGGACTCTATTCTAGGGGGCACCTATTCTTAGAGCCTCATCACATCTAGCCAACATGTCCCTTTGTGAGAAATGAAACAAGGTGGAGAGGATAACAAGACATTTTCCCAACCACCCAGGTTAAATTCATGAGATGTGGGCGACATTATTATTGATTGATTGTGATAAAAAATTTATGTATAAATTTTTTCCATTAATATATTTCCTCAAATGGCCACATTTGTTAGCGAAATTGACTATTTCCCTCTTAGAGAGCTTTAACCACCTAAAAACATTGGTGTTATGATATTTGATTTGGTTGTGTGAGCGGCTAATTAAAATTGTACATCCTATATGGAAATACTATGTTTTGTTGAATATGGTAACAAAGCTCATTTAAAGATCCCATTATTGACCAATATATTAAACATGTATCATCCTATGCTGGAAATGTTTTTTAGGCTTTTACTATGTTTATGCCTTTTTGGGTTGAGAAAATCATCCCACTGCATTTTGTTGGACACTTAATTTGTTAAGATTGGTGTGGAGGAATGTGAACTACCATTGGGAGTCCAAGAGACCACTTGGAAGATGACAACCAAGGGTCATTGAGATATGTATTTATGTGTATCATATTGTTAATTGAAGGAATTGCACATTTATTGAATTTGTCTTTCAAATTTGCATATTCTAAAGTGGTATCAAAGTAGACAAATTTCGAACCTACTCAAGTTTGAACCATTAGTTTTCTAGACTTCGGGTCTGTGAACCACAAGTTTGGTGGTCTTCCTTTTGTAATCCTAGTTTTCCTTCATTCTTGTCACTATTATCCCATCATTGGTTCTCTAAAAACCGTGGAAGCATGTCTATCCTTCTATTGTTAGTGCACTCTTTCAATCATTATATAAATACATGCAGTCCCTGGCTTTGTTTCATGAGCACAAACAATTTCTGTGGTTTTGGTAGCTCACCGATGCTAACACAACATTTCCATGAGTTCTCCTCACCTCCACCTTGTCTTTTGTTCCTTTGTGAGTTGTCAGATTGCCTTAGTTTCAGACTCATGGGCACTCTTTGGCAGTGATTTTCTCTACCCTTGTAAAAATGCACATATGCCACTAGGAGTTATTCCCACTACATGCCTTCCATTACTGTGTGTACAAAAGCACCTTTGATGGTAAGACCATTTCCTCTACTCAAACCCATCATACTCTTCCAAAACCATATCCATTCTTGTATGCAAGTTTGTCATTGAATGAGTAGTTAATCCACTAATGTGTTGCTAGGGCAACATATTCCTGCTTGCTTGAGTGTTTGTAAGCTTTGGTTTTGTGGCCCTCAACCAAATATCTTTGTTCTCCTCACCTCAACTTGGACTATCAAAGTTTTGAGTGCATGTCTATGGCATCTCAAAATTTCATTTTTCCCTCTATTTTTGCAATCTTGCATGCTCATTTGTAGCTTGAAACCCGTTTTACCTTTCTATAATCAATGGATCATTTGATGTGGTTGTCTCCCACACATTGCAAGTTTTACCTAGCTGTAACCAATGGATAGTTTGATGTGGTTGGCTCCCACACATTTCATTTCTTCTGTCATGGAGAGGTGAATCACTAAGGGGATGTGTTGGATGTTGTAGTATCACAATGCAAGGTAGGATAAAAATTTTGTTGTATATTTTTGTGGTAGGTATGTGTGTTCCTTACCGCATCAAGAAGACCTAGCTCAAAACATAATTGTATATGCAATGTACAATATTGTATTGAGGTCAAAGCTAAGATATCTAGCCATGTTCATGAAGGGATGTGTAACTTTGATGTAAGATTTATGCTAATGTTGTTGCGTCATATGCTAAAAATTTAGCACTAAGTAGTTCCACAATTTAAGATTGTCAACAACATTTTATAGTGGTAGTTTTGATAAATGGGCCAGGGATAAGTATGGATATTCACCTAGGGCCATCACGCTCCTACAAATTTCATTGGAATTGTGGCTTTGGATCTAAAGCGCTTGATGAGTTACTGGCCTTCTGGGGGATCCTGCATTATGCCACATGGCTTGGTCTTTGGGAGCTCACTGTTTTTGGAGATTCCAAGTCAGTAATTGAGTGGGAAAACATGAGAGGCACCCTCTTTTCCCCTTCTTTGGAGTCTTGGAAATCTAGAATTAGAGCCCTAATTTTGGAATTCCACATCTTAGCTATTTCCCACATCATGCACAAAATGCCGAGGTAGACTGTTTATCAAAGGTAGGTTGTTCTTTACGACTGACTAGATATCTTACCAGTCTTTTGACACCGACATCCTACAGTAATAAGGTTAAATTCAAATTTAAGATCTCTACTTTTCCTGGTGGACTTGAACACTGGATGTTTCTCTCTACATCTGTTTGCACGATCCCCTGTATCATCAAATTTCCCATTTTCTCTGGATTGTTGGAGGCTTTCAGATCCACTTTTTATTTTTGTATCAATGATCATCTTTCACCTATGTCGATCTTTGTTTGGAAGAATCTCATCACTGTGTTAACGAATCATCACAAGGATTTCTAAGAAATGAAGTTCCATGTTTATATGTCACATCTAGGATTGAAGTCTATCTTATCAACATACTCTATTTTTAGTTGAAATAATAATACAAGTTTTCTATTTGTAATCGATTTCTTTACTATTAATAGCAAGAGTTTTTTTCTAATTGGAAAAAAAGTATGGATATACTAAACTTCTCCTTCTCAAAAGCTATTCAAAATAACATGAATCCTTTGTCTAAGGTACAATTTTCTTTGCAACAATGTCCATTTCCTATGCATACATTTATCACAATCCACTCTATCAGTTGGGGATTTTGAGTCCAATGCCGAGAAAACTTGGGTTTCGGTCTACATGACCCTGTCTACAACCTGACACTCTCTTCGATCTTGGAGTTGATTTCCAAGCGAAAATTTGCTTGGAGCTCAACCTCTTGAGTTGTAGTCACAGTGGGAATTGCACCTTGTTAAATGTTCAACTAGAGGATAAATTGTCAGAGCAGCTAGATAGAGTCCATTTGACGCCTTGACTAAAGGCCTACATACCAATTAAGTGCAATCAAAGTCTACAACATCCGACCTAATGATGATTTTGTGGGTTTGACTGATCTATGGAATTTGAGATTAAGAATTGTGCAAGAAGTAGGTCAACCTAGTGACCCTCCTCTTAGCAACCTGCTCCAAACTCTTTTGTTGGAAGACCTTTCATCCATTTTTTAAGTGTCCAGCTTGTGTGTTTACTGGTTTCAAAATTGCAACGCCTCTATTTAGGAAATTAATCTACTTCACTTCTGTTTGTGAACATAAATAAACATGTCAAGAATAGATACACAAAGTCAACCCGAAAATTTATATTCAAAATAGTTTCACCTGCAAATGTAGTTATTGATACTAAAGAAAAATTTAGACAAATTAATGATGGAAAAGGATATATAAGCAACCTAGTTCTTCAATAAATGAGAAAGATTTCCCATATCCCCATAAATCACCTCATGTATGTTATTTTCCAGTAAAATTGAAAAAGGGTTCATGCATGTCCCCCCACTGCAAAAACTTGTGTAGGATGTATTGAATTCATGTTCAAGGAAGTGAGGGATTGCTACAATCTATTCATCTAGATATTTTTAGTAGAGATCTTCCTGGTGATGAGATTTTGATCAATATGATATTTTTACCAAAAAACTTGAGACATAGATTTACTATAGAGATATATATCTAATTGTTTATTACCAAGTGTGTAATTGGTGGCTAGATTTTGGTTTCTTCTAACGCTTATTTTGAATTGCATTTTTGGTTGAAGTAGACATATTTAATTTGCTAAGTTTGAGTTTTTGAGAAAATGGCCAGATTTGATGAGTTTGAGTTATTGAGAAAATGAATAGACTTGATGAGTTATTAGAGTTACCAAATACTCTAATACTATCTACTATGGACGATACATTAAAAATTTGCAAAGACTTTTTCATTGATATTCACATCTCTTTACAAAATGTACAAGTCAAAATTGAGTTTCTGTAGCTTGAATCTCAGATTCAACAATATGAACTACAGTAGAAGAGTTAACATTTTGAATTGGTTCATGTTTAGAATAGATCCGTTTTTTAGTCTAAAATTCACTTCCATCAACAACCAACACTTGATCAAATCAGTGAGGTCACTTTAGAAGCAAATTTACATGGAGATGCAAAAGTTATGCTCGCACTTTCCAAGCTCATCATCAAACCTTGGGAATAATGTATCAACAAAAAGAACAAAACTGGTCTCATATATGAATGATACATTCTTTTGACATTCCAGAGTACTCTAACCCCATCATGTTTAAAAGTGTTGGGTTTCTTCACGAAATTTCATATTCTCTTGCTCCTCTGCTATAGCCATTTCAAATTTTTATATGAATTTAACATGTTATTTTCTTGTGTATCTTCTCAGTGAATGGAAAGGATTCCTGCATGTATTCATGGGTTGGTTTTCCATTCATTATAGGCCTACGAGGCATGTAGCTTTCTGAACTATGTGAGCCTAACATTTGTTTAATTGGCTACAATGAAATTGAATGGACACATCTTTGTGTATGAGTTATGAAATTGCAAGGAATTGGTTACTATTTAAATATAAGAGGGATAGTTTGATATATATATATATATATATATATATATACCCAAAATGGGATGGACTAAGACTTGTTGAAAGCTCAAGAGAGATATACGCAATGTTAAAGCTAAGGAAGGATAACATTTACACACACACATACACACGCATATAGATATAACTTCCTACGTATTCACATGTTGGGTAGAGGCCTTGAAAAAGTTAGGAGGAATGACCAAGAAGGGCTTTCTAATACTCCAATATGATTATAGACTATGTTGAAGGCCTAGGAAAGGGTCCCTCTTAAGTAGATTATTAGTTTCCAGGTGCTAAGGGAGAAGCCCTTGAAAAACCACCATATCAAAGCCTTGTGCATACTGATGCACATATGCATTGAGTGTGGTTGAATTTTGATAATCTAAGGACTCAGGCAGCAAGCCCTAACAGGGCATATGCCATAGAACCATTGTGACCGAGTTCTGTTACATGTTATTTTGTGTCATTAGGAAAATCACCATCGATTTGGATCTTTCGCTATCCATCAATTTGTTCCAAAGAATCCCCTTACAAGTCTGGAATCCAAACTATCCCAAAGAGAATGAAATTCCTAGATCCCAAGGCTCAAAAACCTATTTTTGGCTTCCTACGCAGTTCCCTATCCATTTCTGCGCATACACAAAAGATTCCATTAGAAATTGCACACAAGGATGCTCTATCTAACACTATGGTCTGCACACATGACTTAACACATGTAAAAATAAAAAGTAAAGTCTATAAGCATTATTAGTCAATTTTTTCCCAACTAACAAGATTCAAATGGATGCCTATTTAGCTCCGATCCCTTCCATCATGGAGTTACTTCCCTCTCTTTGTGGAACCCATATCCCACCATATGTGGATCTCATCCCTTAGGAAATGGATCCCAAACTTCCCCCTCTTGGCCTATAAAGCTAACATAGGCATGAGGATTGAAGAGGACTATTGGAAATAGGCTTATGTTGCACAAATAAGGTTTGGAGGCTATTCATTCAAGGAGAGGGTTAGAGATTATGAGAAGAGGCTTGTGACATAAAGGCTTTGAGGTTGCAAGTTTGTTATCTATTTTACTAATATAAAAACAACCTTTCTTTCCCAATTATGTCTTATTTGATATCATTTGTGGGATTCCTTGATCACCCACATAGGTTATGATTTTTTTTTTATTACATAGGAATCGACAATTGGAGCAGCCTCGCAACTCACGTTACACGAGGTCGATTCTGACCACTACCACTATAAACTTTGGGAAACTGTGCCCACCCCTCTCCATAGCTTCCGAGATAGTCCTGGGGATTTGAACTCGTGACCTTCAGTACAGAGCCCACCTTTCTAACAAACTTCATCGCATTGTGATTAGCAACTCGCCTACCCCCATGGGGCTGCCACATAGGTTATGATTTATTATTGATTCGATTTATGATATATGTTGAGTTAATTAGTTCATTTATCTTTTATGCTATATACTAGATGCTTTGGTCCTTTGTATGTTTCTACCTATGAATATCTCCTTCAGGACATCATGGGGAAGCCGTGGGAAGCACTGGAATGATCTCTAAATCATCAAGGAGAAGTGAATGGTCGAAGGCACTGAAAAGGAATTCATCACTCATTTTGATTAAATGATAAGTGACCTCTCTCATATTGTTTGTTTCAGTAAATCATAAACAAGGAAATGTAGTAGTTATTTCTTGTTTGTTACTAGATTTATCTAAGGTCTAGGGAGATTCGTCTTGTTTGCAAGAGGGATTACTCAGCCTAAAAAGTTATAAGGATAGAAAGGCCTGAGCACTCTCATATTCTCAAGGCTACAAGGTTGGAATTTTAGGTCTTGGAAGAGCTAGGAGGGTCGAACCTAATAAGTCAGATGACCTGGAGTGGCACGTACCAAGTGTGTAAGTAAGGGAGATTTGGGCCATCAATGGCCAAGTTTCCATGGTCGTTGGATGATCCTAGAGGTTCTTCCTTGGAGGTTTCTCCCCGGGGGTTTCAAATTGAGCACAAATGAGGAACTACTAGGATTAAAATGCTAGGATGATGTGGCATGGTGGGCCACTAAATGGACACATAAATCAACAAGGAAAAAATCCCAATAACATGAAAGCTATGAATTACAAGGGTTCAAAGACCTATATGGGACCTAATCCATGTGGTACAAAGGATGACATCACCTTGGACCCCAGTCTCCATGGATTCTGGATGGAGGGCATGATAAAACTCATAGGAATAAAATGGTAGGATGAGGTGGCATGGTGGGCCACTAAATGGGCACATAAGTCAATAAGGAAAAAATCCCAATAACGTGAAAACTAAGAATTGCAAGGGTTCAAAGACCTATATGGGACCCAATCCATGTGGTGAGCATGACAAAGGATGACATCACCTTGGACCCAAGTCTCCATGGATTCTGGATGGAGGGCATGATAAAACTCATAGTATTTAAGTTCCGAGGTGACTTGGAGTGTGGGTCCCATTTAGTGGGATAAACATTGTGTGGTGTTAATGCGTTTGGGTATGGGCAAAGGGGATGAATAGCTTTAACGTGAGGTGTGTAACACCATGTACCCTAGAATATTGTCCCTAGAAGTTTTAGTGGGGAGCAATTTCAAGACCCATTAGGATTTAACTCCTAAAGTGACGTGGCCATGGAGGGCTCGCACCCACATACTTTGCATGCATCACATATGTGTTGTAGGTTAGTTCACATGGACCACATAAATGCGAATATGTGTGACCTAGTATGAGCGGGTCGACAACTGCCACTTGGCATGACTTGATGCATGTATCAGACAACCACGCGGGGATCAAGTGGCACGTTAAATGATGTGGCATTATTTGATAGGCTAGTTTTTAAATGACCATATATTTTGATCTAGATGCCAAATCAGAGAAAATTTTATATCGTTGGACAATTCTCGACGAGATGAACACAATGGTGTCATCTGTGTTAAGTTTTAAGAAGGTAAAAAAGGGTCAAGAAAGAAAAATAATATTTAGACCCCATTTCCATGATTGTACCTTGGAGGTTGGTCAGTTTAGTAATTTTCTCCTTCTACCCTTAGTTGGGGTTGGGGATAGTATGCTCCAAGTTTGTAGAGAATAATAATAATAAACTTTCAAACTTCTATGTTATTTATGTGGAGTATAAGGATTAATTTCAAACTTTTTAGTTACTTGGAAACTTTGTTCTAGGTTCATTAAATATTGATGGCATATATAAGTATAATCTGTGAAATAAAAACTATGTTGTCACTTGTGGTTTGTGCAATATAAACTAGGTTTGCATCATAATGGATTTGATACCTCTTAATCTATGATATATCTATAATTAAAATGGATTTTCCTTAAAATTAGATATATGCAACTTCCAAATTTTACAAAATATTTCTCAAACCCAAATTTTAAATAGATTTATATTACTAACATAAATAGCATTTTTTTAAGAGAAAAAAAAAGAAAGTAAAATAAATAAAAAACTGGATTTTTAGAGTGATCACATGAAAATAAAAAAGAAAAATAAAACACAGAGTGCATTTTAAAATATAGATAATTTCAATTCATTCGAGTAATTTTTTTTTTAATAATTTTTTTGCTATAAAATATAATTGTAAAATTTTTTATGATAACATTAGAAAAAATAATGAAAAATTTCATTAGAGATTTTAAGAAAAATCAAATTTGAAAACTTAATTTAAAAAAAAAGGAAAATGTTAAAAAAATCACACAAAGTTTGGCCACCTAGTAACTCACTCAGAAATAAAATGATTAAATGATTTGAATAAATAGAAACCCCAAACACGTTTTAATTAACTCAAAAATTTGAATAAATAAAAATCCTAATAACATTTATGTAACGCGGAGATAAAAATGAATTCAATAAATGATAACCAAAATCACCTTTAATTTCTCAATCGTTGAGAGGACCAATGCTTTTGTTTAGCCAATC
This sequence comes from Pinus taeda, assembly GCA_000404065.3. Lineage (NCBI taxonomy): Eukaryota > Viridiplantae > Streptophyta > Pinopsida > Pinales > Pinaceae > Pinus > Pinus taeda. The sequence goes on along the minus strand of APFE031721726.1, from coordinate 59,480 downwards.
CCTCCCAAACCATGCACCGCAACAATGGGCACCTCTCTCCAGAATGAAATCCTCTTCAAGTTACACTTATCTTTCTCTAGTCCCACTACAAATAAGACTTTACTAACCCATCCTAACTACAAGGAGTCTCATCCAAAGCTCCATCAAACCCATCATCTTCACCCATAAGGATCATGGCATTGTCAACAAGAATGTCATTAACACACACATAATTGAAGATGGTTTCGTTCATCTATTGCTCATCCATTGATCCCAACTCGTATAGATGATGAAAACTCTTCAACTCTATTATGAGATTCTTCAATTGGGGAGCCATCTAGTATTGAAGGAAGCAACAGGTCTCCTCCAACATGTGGATTTGAAATATATATTTGACTTGTTAAATATATTAAAACAATTGGTTGTCCCCACTCTTTCATCAATTCGATGAATATATAGTATGGTGGTCAAGAATTGCTCATAAATTGGAGTTTTTCAGGTGGGGATTTTCATATTAAGAAAACACATATTTAGATGTGTTTGAATAAGGTTCCAAGAAAAATATCATCTAAGAGAAATCATAAGTGCCATCTACATTAGTTGTTGAATCAAATATATCCATTCTATGGCTCTCTCTTAACAGAAAAAGTTTCTTTTGAGAAGATCCTCTAGTACCCACTAAAATTTCTTCATCCGAATTGGATCATTATATTGTTTTTCATTCATATCGATGCATTTGGAGTGGAAAAAGTGGAGGAATCAACTCACGGCACCGTTTTTATTAGCGGGAGCCAGTTTGGCAAAACGGGTTCTGAAACCTTCTATGAGCATTTTGAGGCATCAAATGATGTTTTTGGGGGTAAATTTTTTTTTGCCAATGTTCTTCACCATTTTTTGTCATTATACACACAGAGAGATTTCCAATGACGCAAGGATCATGTCAATCGGAGTCCGTATGCAAAAGTTATGCCACTCAGAAGTTGACCTTCCCGTTTTGATACCTATAGTTCGGGAGGACGCGACGTCAGCCCCCATTATTCATGGGAAAGGGGCTAGCCATATGTTTTTGATGTAAAATACTCTAGAAGAGTATATTTTTAACTATAGTTAAGAGTTGATGTAGTCAAACTTAACCACTAGTCGACTATCAAGTTGTGTTATAACCGAGCCACTAAGAGGAAGAGGCATTCCATTCTTTCGAGAGAATTTTGTGACATAGTTGGTAAATAGGCAGGAGAGATAGGAGGTATAGCACACAGAGGGAATATATGCACTGTAGCAACCCACGGGCCACAAACATTATTTCTTAGTATCTAAAACTATATTTCCAGACAGAGAAAGAGGGCAAAGCGGCCTCACCTTCCAGTTGGGTCTTCTACCAAAAGGGTTTCCCAAAGAGAATATCTTGTGTATTATGTGTGTGTGAGATTTTTTTGTCATTCTCTACTTTTTTGCTTGATTTACTTTTACATGCATGAACTAATTACAATTAATTTTACAGATCTAGAAATTAGATAAAAGTGTTATAGGGTAGAATCTCAATCTTTTAATATAATATTATCAGATTTGTTATGACGAACTATCCAGTGGAATATCCATAATATTTTATGGATAATTTTTGTTGGGATCATGAAACACGGAGAGAAGTGGTGATGTCTAAAGACATCGTTGCTAGGATCACACTAGCAACATGGACCAATTTACCTAGATTCTTTCCACATTTAAATATGTCACATTAGAGATGAATATAATGGGAAAACCATGGGTTTTCATAAATTGGGAGTCTCAAAACTACTAGTAACATGAACGAGTCAAGTTTACCTAAACCACTCCAACAATCACCCATGAAACTTGACTCGGGGAGATTATCCTGGCCACACTCACATTTTGTTGAAGTCCATTTTAAAAAGTTACCATCTACTTGAATACATGTGTAATTAGTCATTGTATCTTCCAGTTATCTAGAACATTTTTTCATGTACATGGTTCATCAACCATCTCACATTCCCCCCCTCAAGCTACGATAACAATACACCTGCCACTCTGGTACCTATCCAAGTGGACCATTCCACAACTTGATGACCCCATACACCATTTCACTACATGTATTCCTTATGAAAGTATTAAGGCCTTACAACAACATGTACTCCTATGCAACAAGTATGCCTAAACAACAGATATTAAAATTCCCTAGGAAATTGATTTGATAATGAGATCTAAGACAATTAATAAGGTATTACAAACTCATGTGCATGGATTTGTCTATGTTATTTTATGAAATGGATTGATAAGATTGCGAAATACACAGACAATGAGGCAGTAAACAAAAAAAAACATAACATTAACAAATTTAATAAGGAGTTCACCCAATACTCCTGGGCTACATCTCCTGGTCCAACCTTCAGTGGTGGCCTCTCTATTATGTCTTCAAGCAGAGTTTTTACAATAGTATGAGCTCAATTTGAGACCCAATACACAACAGATGCAACAAAAAGAGCTTGGCCAGAACCTCTCAAGACTCTCTGAGTACACAAACTCCCTCAACGCTCTCTGTCTCTGTCCTAGCTCTGTCTCGGCACTGTCTGCAATACTGCCTCCTCTATTTGCTCTCTGTCTATGGCTTTAAAGCCAATCTGGGCTGCTTGTTCATTTTAACTCCTCGGCTTTTAGTCTCTTGGGCCTCTGCCCACTCAAATCGCTCTTCCAAAATTACTCAATCATTGCATAATTCCTAAAGGGGAGGTGGCCACGTATTCTACAATGTAAGAGGGCCTGGGTCCCTTGAAATCCTTCGGAATCCAAAACGCGGTTGTTTTCTGCTTTACACAGGAAAATTCATTCACGACTGTGAAATTCTGCCAAAACACAGTTCAATTCGGAATTCAAAAGTCCTTAAATGTGGTCTATTCCCCTATCGGGTCCATCCTCAATCGCTATTGCAAGTCGCTTCGGCCTTGCTCCAAGGTTCCCCTTTGTATTTTTGAAATACGTTAAAACTGTAAAAATGCATTAGAAATGGATTTTATCCAGACTTGAAACAATATATAATAGCCTTAAGGAACCCTTTCAGGTCCGATTTATCGCATCGGCTCTTCACGCCTTGGAAATTCCTTTTCTACGGATCTCAAATCTTATGCAATAATATTTATATAACCATCGGGTTCGATTCATAGGATCGCAGAAGTGTCAGTGTATATGCCTGCTCCCCTGTGTAGCCCCTATTGCGATATCGCGATGCAATTGATCGCAATCGCACATCACAATAACCTCGGACTGTTGCAAGCTCTCTTGTGATCTTTGATAGGGATCCTGCGATGCAACATGGGCTGTCGATCTGCGCGCTTAATCAACAGTCCTAGTTGACTCTGCCAATCGCCATCACAGGTTTTGTGTAGTCTGTGCTGATATTTGCTGTTTGCCTATGCTGATTGCGATTGCCTATTAGATCTGGACCATTGAATGACCATATTTGACGGCTATTGTGCATTCTGTTGTTCCACCTCTGATACTCTGTTTTTTTCACTGTTTTCACGTGTTTTCTCTGGTTTTTGCCTCCCAATAGTGTTTTTCTGCCATACTAAGGGCTCTTGGCATTCAATTTTTTGGATATTTGGCATGAATTTAAGAGATTTCAAGACTTAGAGAGTGTTCTTGGATCCATTTGGATCACACCTTCCCACTCAAAAAGGCTTTTGGACCACCAAAAGTTTGTTTTCAAGCATCGCTTAAGTGAGGATACAACTGCCTCACTTGCCCAATCTTTATCCATTTTGCACTACTTTTTTTTGAACCTTTGAGCCTGATTCTAAGGCACTCAACATCCCCTCTGCACGTGGTTCTCACCTTCCTGTCCAGAACTATATCTTCCTGCAGCTTGTTGAGATATTCAGGATATAGATCATCAATGGAAGACAATTGACTTTGCTCTTCGGGTTCTTCAATTAATGAAGGTTCAAACAATCTTAAGTTTTCTGAATTTACCACCGAATAGATGTGCATGTATGCTGGCATATCAAGGCGAAAAGCATTCTCACCAATTTTCTCAAGTACCTGAAAAGTCCCATACCTTATTGGCTTCAGCTTCTTCTTGAATCCTATCTTTGCTGATATACAGCCAGACTTGATCGCCAACTTGGAAGTTGTGCTCCACACGATGTTTATTATGCCTTCCCTTCTACTTGGCTTGGCTCTTTTCCAGCTGTTCCTGCATTGCTTGGTGAATTTCTTGGATATGTTTAATGAATCTCGTTGCTTTGTCCACATCACTGTGTCCAGTAACTGCTATGTCTTTTTCAAAGACAAAATCCAAGGGAGACCTTGGTATAAAACCAAAACAGGTCTCAAAAGGAGATCTCTGTGTAGAATAATGTTTAGCACGGTTGTAAGCATGTTGCACATAACAAAAATGTTCATCCCAAAGCTTGGGATGCTTGCTGCAATAACCCCTAAGCAACTGGATCACTGTCCTATTGACTACCTCTATTTGGCCATTTGTTTGTGGGTGAAAGGCTGTGCTTTTCTTTAGTCTAGTGTCCATCAATTCCCACATACTTGAAAAAAACTTCCCAATAGATTGGGAGTCTCGATCAGATACTATGGAAGTGGGTAACCCAAAATGCACCGAGACATGCTGAAAGAACAACGTCACTATTTGTTCAGCTGTAATCTACTTATTACAGGGTATTAAAATACACATTTTCATGAACCTGTCCACAATAACAAATAAATAGTCATGTCCCTTTCTAGATTTTGGCAATCCTGCAACAAAGTCCATGGAAACACTTTTCCAAGGACGGTAAGGAACTGGAAGTGGAGTGTACAAGCCTAGTTTTCTATTGTTAGGCTTGCTTTTAGCACACATGGTACACCCTCGTACATATCTAGAAACTGTTTCATGCATTTTTGGCCAATAGCAGTATCTTTGCAGCTGTGCAACTATTTTAATCACACCAAAATGACCTGATACAAGAGAAGTATATGCCTCCCTAGTTATGTTAACTCTTTCTGTTTGTGGAATGCATAGCTTTCCCAAATGATACAAGAGTTGGTCCTTAACATAGTAATCCAATTCTTCTACCTTTTAGCTATTACTTAAAGTTGCATATACATCTTTAAAGTCCATATCTTGAGCATATTGTTCAATGTAGCTTTCATGCATTACTGAGTTATGCTTAAGTATAGTAGATGCAATTATGATTGGTCTGGACAACATATCTCCAACTTTATTGTGGATTCCCTTTTTATATCTGACAACTAAATGAAACTGTTGTAGGAAACCCATCCATGTATAGTGTCTTGATTGCTGCAATTTATTTTGTGAGTGAAAATACTGAAGTGGTTGATGATCAGTGTGTATTATTGTTTCTTTGCCCATTAAGTAATGGTTCCACTTCTTCACACTCTAGACTAATGCATACAATTCTTTATCATATGTAGGATAATTAACTATTGCAGAATTAAAAGTCTCAGAATGGTAGCATATGGGTTTACCATGTTGCATCAACACTGCTCCCATGGCATATTCACTGGAATTTGTTTTGATCTCAAATGGTTTTTGAAGATTTTGCAATGCTAGTACTGGTGCTGTACTAATTTTTTCTTTCAACGTGTCAAAGGATTTCTGTTGTTTTCCTCCCCACTGAAACACCTTGTTCAATCCTGTCAAAGCATGTAAGGGAGCTGCAATTAAGGAAAAGTTAACAATAAACTTTCTCCAATATTGGGTTGCCACTAGGAATCTTTTAACTTCTGTAGCAGACTTGGGTTTAGGCTAGTTTACAATGACTACAACCTTAGAGGGATCTATCTTCAATTCACCACCCCCTACAATATGACCTAAACAATTTAAATATGTTTGCCAAATTCACACTTTGATAATTTAACATAGAGATTTTCTTTTTTCAAAACATCTAGACTCTGCTTTACATGCTTCAAATGTTCTTCCCATGTTTTACTGAAAACAAGAATGTCATCAAAATATACAATTACAAAATCATCAATAAAAGGCCTGAGTACATCATTCATAACTCTCATGAAAGTGGCAGGAGCATTAGTTAAGCCAAAAGGCATAACTAGCCATTCATACAGCCCTTGCTTTGTTTTGAAAGCAGTCTTCCATGCATCTTGCTCTGCTACTCTGACTTGATGGTAACCACTACGCAAGTCCAACTTGGAAAAGTAGAGAGCTTCTTTCAACTGATCCAATAGATCATCAATGCGAGGAAGGGGATAATGATTCTTGATCAAAAATCAAATCTCCCAAGACTGGTCAAACTGTGACAGATGAGGCTGCCTCAAGGCAGAGTGCTGTTGCGGGCAACTTTTGAATGTCTTTCTCAACCCCAAATTGTGCTCAGGATAACTCATTAGAAATATCTTTGTGTCTAATTTCCAATAAAATTTGAATTTTTCGATTTGGAGTTCATTGGCTCTATCAAAAATCAAATCTCCCAAGACTGATCGAACTGTGCCAAATGAGGCTGCCTAAAGGTAGAGTGCTTTTATAGTCACCTTTTGAATGCCTTCCTTAACTCCAAATGTAGCTCATGATAGCTCATTGGAAATAGGTTTGTCTCTAGTTATCATTTGAATCATCAAGAAAGTCATTTGGCCAACCGAGCTAGGAGAAAACTTTATTTTCCTGAGGTCGCTCCAGAGGTGCATCAATTCTCCCAAGGCAATTGTATTCTTGACATTTCTTCAGAACCATGACACCTGTGTAAACAGTGAAGGAGTTTTTTCTTCCTTGGTCTGTTGTGGACAAAAATTTCTCTCAGTTTTTCCAAATTCATCTTTGATTACTCAAAAACATCATTTGAGTGAAACATATCCCGATGTTTGGGACAAGGGATTTGCTGAAATGAAGCGAAATGAAGGGGATAGGGAGCTTCTAAATTCTTGGGGAAATTTTGGGAAGTATGGAGGGATGTTAGGAAGTAGGGAAAAGTGGAATCTCAAAAATTGAGTGAGGGGAAGGGGTCCAAAAAGGCAAAACACAGGCCCAACCATAGAAAATTGTCTTGTTGTAGCAAGAAACTAGGGTTTATGCGAAAATGAGGAATTTGTGGGATCTCAGTGATGGGAAGTGTTTGATAAGGTATTTTAGGGATAGGGGAAGGTGTATGAACATTAGGATACAAGTTTTCTGATGATTTGAGCATCCAAGAGAAATTAGCTTCAAAACCCTAGGAGAGGGAAATGAACCTTGCCATAGGCGCAACTGAAACATGAACAAGGTGTGAAATGACCCAATGGAACTTGACATGATGATGAAAACCCTCTAAATGATGGTAGACTCAGCTGAATGGTGACATGGAAAATCATTTGGACAACTTTAACAAGGGTAAAATCAAACCCCAGACCTAATGCCTAGTGACCAAATTTTACTTGAAGACTCACTGAAATGATAAAATTTGACCTTGACACCTTAAAATCACTTGTGTAAGAGCATGTTTGATCACTTGAAGAAGGTTGCAAAGACTAACTCTAACACCTATATTACCAATCAGACAAATTCCCACTTACCCTGCAAAAATTGGACACCAAGGGCCAACCAAGATCAGTAATATTTGGATCCCATTGATTAATCAATATCCCTCCCCCTATTCATATAATGAATTCATAGATTCCTTTGTCCAGCCTGTGATGACCATGCTCATTGGAACCCCTCCACCAGGAATCAGTCCTGAGATTAGGAGAGTCCTTCATCTAAACATCAATCATCAGGTGGGAGATTAGTACTTGTACCAAAACCACACTGATATCAGGATTTATGGATATGAGCTGGACCCATACAAACTACCTAAATAACTCCCAATGAGATTATTTTCCCTGGAGTGCTACAGGTAGATAATAAATTCAGATGAGGTGAACTTTGTTAAAGCCAAAAAGAAAGCTCGGCTCAAGATCAAAGGCCAATTGGGCTCTTTTATTTGTAATAGTAAAGAAGCTGGAAAGGAGGCAGACCTAATCCTTTAGAGATTAAAACTAAAACAGAGCTTCATATGGAGATATGATCCCTTGGATTTCATCTATAAAAGAAGGCAGAAAACTAAGAGGGCTCCCTATATCCATCACCGCATCCCTGAGATAGAACAGTATGCCAACCAATTGCAATGGGTGGAAAACACTTTAGAGGACAGGGATAATACTGAAGTTGCTGTGGAAAACACATTATTAGATCTGGAAAAACAACTTGATGAGGATTCTTTCCTGTAGGTGCCAAAACAGTCAGATAGGGGAGCACAATCAAATAGTCCAGATCAGTCAACCAGGATAGAACCATTAGAAGAACTAGCGACTACTTCAAGTGCCCATCCAGTCATGCAAACTCCTCAGAATGAGGATAAGGTCCCAAAAAGGGACAAAGAAGGGGCTTCCACTTCAGGAATGCCTACTTATGATGTACAACAAGAGTCAAACAAAAGGCAAAATCCTAATCCAGCTTCTGAGCAAGAGTTCACTGATGACTCAGTTGAGGTCGCCAACATAGAGGTTGAAAGAAGCAGGCCCACCACTCCATCTAGGATTATGCAGGAGTCCTCCACATCACAAAATCAGATGTTGATGAGGTAGCAAAGTGTTAAGATATCCTCCTTTAGAATGCCTGTAGATAGTGATCAAGACATAAAGGGAATATACAAAGAGATCGAAGCTAGGAATAAGAGGCTTAAATCCCAAACATATGCACAGTATCTAAAAATGACCCCCACTAATCAAACAAGGCTAATGTCAGCCTTTGATATCAAAGAGGGGAAAATGTAGATGATATTTATCAAGCCAACCACTCAGCAGCCAAGAGCAGCATTAGATTTCAAAAAGGTGGACTTTGAAGTACTAGCAAGGGATATTCATCCCATTGACCAGATTGAACTACACAAGAAAATAGGGGATATGATATACTCCACATTAACAGGGAAGGCAATTGTTGCCCACCAATTACAGAGCTCCCTAAACAATATAATAGCACAATTTCAGTTCAAGAAGGCCTCCTCACAGGCCAAGGATAATAGAATCAAGTCCTTAGAGGACTTAGTGATTGAATTGGGACACGATCCCAAAGATGTAAAAGCTGCAGAGCATCTGATTAAGAAGAAAAATGATGACATCGCTGCACTCAAGAAGCATCTAAAGATACCCCAACTACATCACCCACAGACACAGGAATTCAAGAAGCACAACAAGGACATGAAGAGCACATGGACTTGGTCCTGAAGGTAAACGATCAACTCAAGGAGACAGATAAGGAGTTGGATAGCTTAATTCAGTCGAAGAAAAGTGACTTGGCCACAACTTCTAGAAATGTCATCCCCATAGTATCTACAACAGTTCCTTCCACACTGGCACCCACGGCTCCATCTACCACAACATTTCCATTAACAACTGAACATACGGCAGCAATAGGTACACAGGGAGAGAAAGCAACAGAATTAGTAAAAGTTGTGGAAGAGACGTCTATCCAAGCTATAGAGATGAAGAGACTAAAGGAAAAGGTAGCAAGTCTAGAAACTGATTGTAAACTTGCTCAACTCCAGCAAAAGGAATAAACACAAAAAGCACTGAGAATGGGTGAGAGAATAAAAATCCCGGAGAAGGATTTAACACTACAGAAACCACTGGGACAAACCAAAGAAATGCTCTAGGCCAATATCATTGACTCTGCCTATGATATTTGGCCATCAATTCAAGTTATATTTGATCATATAGAATTAGTGAAGGTAGCTACTGAAGCTATCCAAAAAGTAAGGGAAGAAATGGGGAATAAACCAAAGGATGCCAATCGACTCATCCACTTCTTAAAAGACAAGAATAGATATGAGCTCCATAAGCTTAACATAGAATATAGGATTGAGGCCATTCTAGAGATTACGAAGGTTGTTTCCAAAAGAAACCTTATGCTTAACCTAGAAGAGAAGTGCCATAATATGCAGGTAATTGTTGATAGATTCATGGCTAAGTTTCATATTTTGAGGGAGAAGGGTCTTCCTAGTCCTATGGTTATAAATGACAAGCTCATGCCTCAGCTGGACTATAGTGATAGACTCAGGAACTTGGCCAAGGAAAAATCCAGCTCTTCAGCTATTAAAGCTTTGCCAATAGGCAAAGTGTTATATGATACATTTGAAAAATTGTCTTTTCTAGAGCATGAGGTGAAACACTTGTTCCTCACTAAGACAAATTTTGCAAAGTACAAAGAGGCTGATGAAATCTATAGAAGGATGATGAATGTAAAACTAGTTGATGCAGAATGGTGGCAAAAAATGACATATTTACTCTAATAAATTTACATTAGAAAGTTACTGCACAGTAAATGAAGGCAGCTAGTTAAAACAGGTAAAAGAAGAGCAGCAGGGTCAAAGATTATCAATTGAAAGATAAAAGTAAAGAAGGTTCCAGCATAGAAATGCTACAAATATTAGCCAGATTAAAGGGCTCCAACTTAACTGAAACAGCCAGCAACACCACAATAAAAGGGATAGCATGAACCAGTTTAACATCTGTCTCTATCTTCATGCAAGAAGATATTTTTATTCCCTAGATTAAGTCTCAAGTTGTTTTGAGATATTTTGTAGATATTTTTGTATAAAAACTTCACATTTCGAAGTATGTAGGGTGGATTCCAAGACATTTCTATAGGCTTTTCTCTCAAATCAAAGTTCTATTGTATCAATGACTGGATTGGCTTGTTGGATCAAGGAATAAAGATCAGATATTTTACAGGATTCTTGTGTAAAGTGAAATACAAATAAGTATTCTCCATGTTCAATGTTGTTTTTCCTTATGTTTTTTCCATAATATTTTGTGTAAATTTCCAAGATCTAAATGTATAACAAGGAATGATATTTCAGAAATTGCTTAAATGCACTCTGTCTTGACTGTTTTACATTCTAAATGTTTTCTCCTAAACTATCTTATCTAGGGAATTCTTAACTGCTCTTTAGCTTCCATAGTTTCTCCTCTGGTCTATGGCAAAGGATTCTTAATTTTCCTTTGTTCATGATCATCCTATGTTCTTCATTCTGATCCCATTCCAAGGATTCTTAAGTTCCCTTTCACCCTGGTTAGAATTACTTCACCCGTTAGGCCTAAATATTTGCATGTTGCTTTGCTAGCCTGCCCTGTGAACATTCCCTCTAATGATCTGGTCCAGTTATGCTATCCATTTGTTGACTCCATAGCCCAATGGCTTGAAGACATAGCTCTATCCATATGCTCCAAGAATTCCACCACCCAACCTTAAAATCAAAACCAAAACCCCATGAATGCTAAGAACTAGCCTAAAATCCCATGAAAACAAAGCTAAATTATATAGAGAGAGCCCTCTCTGGACTTAGGTTGGCTAGAGCCTAAGCCTAAGAGATTGGTTTGTGGTTAGCTCGGATGCTTCCTTCTTCTGATAACTTCTAAGGATAATTCTGAGTGATAAAAGGTGGCTAAAATGGCTTCTTTGGCTTTTTCTTGCGATTCTTTCTGCTAAACATTAATTTGGATGTCAGACCAAATTTCATTCATCAGATCTATGATATTGCGCCAACTGATTTCCCTAACCCTCCCTAGAGTATTCCCAATGGAGGACTCTTTCTTTGACCTCTAAAGCTTCTCAATCAATGCCTTTGTTCTCTTCATCTCTACCAAGTGGTTATCTTCAGCCCTTTTAATCTGATCTTGTAGCACACTAACTTGGGTTTCCAACCTTCTGATTTCTTCATTTTGTAGATTCTTTCCCTCCATAGATCTTGCGAACTATTCTGTACTGCTTCCTACTCCTATTGTTGTACATGCTGGAGTAGTTATGGGGAGGGCCATTAGAGGAAGGGTCTCCATTGTGGTGATAGCCATCTATGCTACTTTTTCTTTTTTCTGCACCATCTTTTCCATCTCTATCTCCATTTGTTTGATTTGGATGGACTGCTCTACTATAAGTTTCATCATGTCAGCTTTTATGCCCTTTGTTTCCTCTATTTCCTTGGTCAGTGGGTCATGTGTAGTAGGCAGCTTGAGCTGCTTTGTCTAGCTCTTTCTTCTTTATCACTTCTTCAACTACCTTGGTATTTGAGGGGTCATACCCAATTTTTATTTTTAATTCTTCCAAAGACTTAATCTTGGTGTCCTTTGATAATGATGAAATTTTCTCCATCTTCAACTGAGACTGACATTTGAAAGGGCTACCTACATTTTAAACAAGTTCATGGAAGTGATGGTCAAAGTAGATGAAATCATTTCACCTGTTTGCTTGTGCATCTCGAGCTGATCAATTGGATGCACATTTTTTACATCAAACTCAAATTAAGTCTGCTTGTAGTGTGCTGGAGTTTTAGGCTCTAATGTTTGTGCCTCCAAAAATTCCATATGCATCTTGCCCTTCTCTAAGTCAAAGGTAGAGAGAAGTCTGCCTTGTGTAGTTGCACTCTGCTTCCAAAACTGAGCATAAGTGCTCTTCTCTAGCAATTCATTCTTAATTTTGATTTCCCTGAAGGTATCAAATACAATTTATTCTTTCTTTTTAGTCACCTTTGTAGATGAGGACAGTTGAAGAGTTTGTTGTCTTTCTAAAGTTGGGGTAGAAGGAAATGATTGTCCTCCAGTTGGTGAAGAATCTAGAATATCAATTATTTTGATAACTGTCTGTGGTGGTGATCCTTATCTATATCCATGTGCTCTTTTCTAGCTTTCTTTCTGTACTTCAATCTGAAATCTTTTATGGAAATATCAATTCCTAGTGACTGCTCTTCTCTAGATCTCTTCCTTGTTATTCCTTGCTCTGGTTCTTTTCCCTTCTCAGACCTTTCTTCAGTAGTTTGTTTCTCTTGTGGCCTTGGGGTTTGTGCACTGGATGAGGAGATTACCTGCTCCTCAGCCTCTTATAATGTATCTGGAATCCACTCTGTTTGATTCATGTATGTTTCGATTTCAGGTCTTTGAGTGTGGATGTAGGCCGTGGATTTATTTTCCACCCTCTTCTAAGAAATAATACCCCAAGGGTCATAAGACCAAGTGAAGCTATGGGTGAAATTCATCTCTCTTAGTCTTTTATTTGCCTCCTCTCCCGCAGCTCTGCTATTGCAAATGAAGGGACCAATTTGGGACTTGATCCTGAATTGGGATTTCTTCTTGGTTGCTACAAAATGCATCTCATATGCACTGATCATATGTCTAATATACTCTAATGCAAAGATCCTCATGGGGAGGAACTTTGGCAGCTTGTAGGGGGCCAATTCACAGCCATACACTCTTATTTCAATGTAATTTTGGTACAAGTACCAATCACCAGTTTTGGCTTGATCAGACAGTTGCATAGTTCTTCTTATATCTTCACTTATACTTGGTTTTGCAGTTCCACAGAGGAGGCTCATTGTTGGGTGTACAAACATTTCCACAAATGTCTTGTAACTGAAATCCTTTTGATCTTTCATAACCAATGTTGTCCAAAATATCACTGATTGAGGCTCACCTTCCTCATTCATTTTTCTCAATGAAAACTGAAACTTGTCTGCCTGAAAATACACAAACACGTAAACCAACACTAAGGAACAATGAAAACTTCTTCTGTGAAAAAATTGACAAGCTATTCATGAATTACATTTGCTAGAAACTGGTTGAAGTTGAAAATGATTGAGGGCTTGGATTCAATGGAGAGGATAGATAAGAAATCTATAATATCTTCATCAAGCCATTGATCAAAATAATAGCAAAGTATGCAGGAAAGAACTGAGGCAATATGTCTGGTTCTATCAGGGAAAATAGAGGAGGAATAAGGAGGATTTTGCTTGGTAGAGATGTGTTCTCTACCATGAAAAGCTCTAATGTTTTATCTCTTTTGGAGAAATCAAGTTTTTGGTACATTTCAATCAACACTTCATGTGAAAAAGGAACAACTCCTTCAATAACTAGGGCCTGCATCATCTGCATGATTGATTGAGCACCAATTGTGAATAAAATATGTCTTGTTAGGGCCATCATTTCTCTTTGCTATGGGTTGTAACATGAATGGAAATTCCTTATCAGTTCTGGACAACTCTTTGTTTTAGGGAAGATATAGAAAGGCAGGTTGGTGTCCCACAGGCCTATTTCATCCATTTCCTCCATGAATTTATCCTCCCACCAACAATATACATTAAACAGATCAAATTCTGAGAGGGTTTCATGGATATTGAAATCCCTATCAGCTAATGGTAAATGGTCTAAATCCAGTGGTGGGTGCACCATTGGGTTGAAGATTTATGTCTCTTTCTTCTTAGGTTCCATTGCTCTCTACTCTGTAACAGAAAAGGATGAAAGAAGTGGGAATTTTAGTGAGGGAGAAAGAAAGGGATTTGAACAAAAATGGGATTCAAGAATAGGAATTGATGATCATTTCTTGAAAATTAGTAGTCTATGTTGCTATTCTCTTGCCTTGCTTTGTGTTCTTTGCAATAGATGAATGGAGTGGGAGGAAGTGCCTGCAAGTGAACAATAACATTTAAAGTTTGAACTCGATACAAATTTGGTGGTTTTATGATTTGAAATTAGGTCGTTGGATTGGCTTAATTTGGCACGGGTCCGTTGGCTAATGGCCCAACCTCATTTATCGCTCAATGGAGGGAATGGGAATGATTAGATGGATGGGACGGTTTGGCACGGTAAGGTGGCGAGTGTTCAACGATCGCCTAGGTGAGTGGTTTGGACGATGCCAGATACAACTTTTCGGGGGGCATGCGGAGCGATGGGCAGTATGAGGGGGGGGGTGTGTGCGAACTCACGAGAGCATGACACGTAGGGGAGTAGAAACCACTGACTTAGGACCCCCCCAGGATTAACTTCCGGATGGTGGGGGGGGAGAAAAAATATGTGGGCCATTCGATCAAGTGGAGTGAGAAGAGATGAGGGGAAATATGGTGGGTTGGTTAACAATGACGTGACAGGTGAGTGCGTGGTGGGGTCTGGTTATGAATGGGGGTGGACTATAGGAATATTAAAGGGTAAATAAATAAGGTTAAAAGGGGGGAATGATTATTAATGTGTCATAAGCCCCTTTTCCTTACAAATTTGGCTATTTGACCTTAGAAAGATCGAATTTCCTTTGAAACTTAGGAAATGTCTTCCAATGTTTTAAGAAGGTCCTTTCATACCCCTTCTTTATTCTCTGATTATACCTACCCTTATTCTCTATCCTAGCATTTTTTGTTCTTTTCCATTTATAGGGTGCATTTAGACTTGCAGACCCTTTCATTTTTTTTTTCTTTTTCATCTCTTTTCTTTTAAAATCTAACCTACTCTATCACTTATTTCTCCTCTTTGGTCTAGATTAAACAGTTGGACCAAATTCCATTTCTACCTAGCTACTGCTTTTCCAAGATTTGACTGCTTATCAACTCTTTATTTTCTAACCTATCAACATAATTTGAAATTTGTTCAATCATGCTTGAACTGTATGATTTGAACAATTTTTGGGTTTTTTTTTTTTAATACCCTCTTTTCATTTCTTTTTCCTCTTTTTTTATGAAATCAATTGAAAATTGAAATCTATGCACAATTTGAAACCTGCAAATTGTGAAATGCTTAATCACCTTGAGATCCTATAAGTCATAGGACCCTAACAGATAGCACCCCATAACCTACAACAGAATGGGGTAGGTGAAAGAAAGAACCATAGCATTGTTGGAGCTATTATAACTATGCTACATGACTAAGGCCTACCGTTGCATTTGTGGGAAGATGCATGTAACAAAATAGTCTATTTGAAGAACCAGAGTCGTCATTAGATTCTTGGTATGATTACACCAGAGGAGGCTTTCTTAGGGAAAAATCCAGATGTGTCTCATTTTAGAATTTTTGGAGCCTCTGTTTACTGCCATATCTCCAAAGATTCAAGGAAGAAACTTGAGCCGACAACAAAGTTGGGAGTTTTTGTGGGTTACACTGAAACTCAACACAATTATTGTGTGTACTTACCTTCCCTCAGAATTATAGTTGTGTGAAGGGATGTAAATTTTGATGATGAGAAAGTGATGTGATGCTCTCTTGAGATGGAGCTACAAATCCCACTAGAAGAGGAACTGTTAGCTCCAAATCAGGAGCCTCAGGAAGTTGTGGAGCAACCACAAATGGAGGAATAAAGAGGAGGCATAGTGGAGACGTCCACTCAAGCATAAAAATCCAAAGAAGGGAGAAAAAGAACCAAGGAAGTTGATAGATTCATGCAGGATGCGAGGGAGAATTTGGGAGCTCCTTCAAATTTCTGTAGGCAAAGGAGGTAACCTGAGAGGTACACTAGCTACATGGCTCTAATGAGTGAGCTTATAGATACTGAGCCATTGTCTTTTGAGGAATCAGTTGAGAAAACTATTTGGGTTGATTTAATGGTGGAAAAATACGAATCCATTGTTATCTCCATCTTGCTCAAAAGTTCCTTCCAAGGAAAGATATGAGATGTAAACATGTAAGGTGGCGAAAGATACCTCTTCTAGTTATCTCAACCCCAAAATATTATGTATATCAGGTTAGCAAGGGAAGAATCTATGCAATGAAATTAAGTGATGTTAAAGTTTCAGGCTAACATTATTAAGGTTTGATCAAGGCTTATAAATTGCGCAACTCATGGCCCGGGTCACCTGCCATCCTAATACGCTAACACATAACCTCAACTCCGGAAACATACATGTGAAGTAGTTAACAAAGGCACAAACCCCCAGTGTTGAATTATCAATTCTTACCTGATGGTCACGATTTGTTCTGGAACCCAATGAAGGATGCTTCTAATCCACACTACACTTGACCGTAATAAGGTAGGGACCACCCGACATGTGGTCTTCTCCTATTGGCTTGACAATGCAAAAGGTATCAGGTATGAGGTATCATGTTAAAAGGTAAATTGGTAAGTAATTGATAAATTCATGAATAACTCACCTCTCCACATAATCTCATCCCATGTCATCCCGAGCCAATCCGTAATTTTCATGTGTTTCCCACACCTGCGTCTGCCTCCTACCACCTGAGCATATATAGTTTTCCTTTGCATAAA
This sequence comes from Pinus taeda, assembly GCA_000404065.3. NCBI lineage: Eukaryota > Viridiplantae > Streptophyta > Pinopsida > Pinales > Pinaceae > Pinus > Pinus taeda. Next base: position 42,502 of record APFE031721726.1, on the reverse strand, counting down.
TCCCCTAAAACCTAAAGCTACCACCTAACATCGATCTTTTAGCCCCAGTCAAATAACCTCTCATTTGGATAGGAGTGCAAACACTCCCAAAGTTTAAGGGCGCCCTCCCAAGTCGTTCTCATTCCCCCCTGCGGGTGTCAGGTAACCTAACACCCTGACCTCATTTTTTGATTGCTTTTTTTATTCAGAAGGATGAAGCACACAATTCCTATAACCCCCATCACCCATGAGGTCAAAAGCAACAGCGTCAGGCCTTTAAAGGACATCGAAGCCCAAATAGTTGACCTTTTATGTCCCATTCCACTCGCAGACCTCTGTTATGAAATGTTCTCTGACCATGTGAGGAACGAGGACCCTTTTAGGGTTGTGACTTCTAGGCTATACTATCATATTGTCCCTCTAGTCCATCACCTACCTGAGTTTGTAACTTGGCTAGATGACTCTTATCAAAATGAGAGAAACCACTTTATTTCTACTTCAGTGGTGGTATTTCTCGAGATAACCCCTCTCTTAATCTAAATAGTTCTTAATTTCCATGCATCTTCCACTATGTAGACATTCATTGATGTAGCCCTAGCCATTTATTTCACCGCACTCCCACTAGAGAGAAACAAGCATTCTTGAAGCAAATTAATGCTCCATAGGTCAAAACCCTTCCCTAAAACATTTGATTTCCATTAGCTCTCTTTAAGACACCTGTTCAATCGGTCCTAGCCGCTATTTATTTTCTATTTGATGAAGACACCACTATGAAAATAAGCAGGGTTTCCCTAGGGTGTTTGCATATGATGAAGCAAGCTAGGTGTGAGCTAAACATACCAGAATATATTTCAGCTTCCACTTTCTTCCAATTCAACTACTTCAGAGTCTAATCCTTCTTCTGCTACTATTCATTGTTGTTTTACGTATTCATTTATGCTCATATCGAGGAATTTCAATGTCTTCACCTAGATGAGTTTTCTCCCAATAAAGAGAGAAATTTAGTCTTTGACTGGAATATCTTTGTAAGGAGGAGGCCTGGTTTGGGTGGGTACTCTCATTTCCTCTCATCTTTTATGGCCATTTCTTACCAAATCATCCATGGGGTCTCGCCTCCCAGAATCTTCCTAGAGAAAAAAGAGCTCCTCCAAATCAACAAGGAAGCTGCCATTGGAGATTGGTACCTCTATGAGGATCAAACAGAAATTCAGTTTTACGAATGTGAATGCCCTCATTATCACCTGCCACTTTTTCTTCCAATGAGGGTATTTTCCCTCGAGTAGATCAGGAAAATCCTCAGTGTTGACCTACTCCACTTTGTACCAGAAAGGAAAGGTTACATTCTTAAAATGGGACAGCTGGTAGGTCCTTTTGTGACAAGTACCAGACAAGCCTTCAAAATAGTTGAGGTCCTTCTCGAAGCCATGGAGTTTGATAAAGGACAAATTTGGCATTACGATCCCTGAGGCCTCCTTTCCTTGATAAAGGAAAATATTAAAGTCTCAACTTATGTGCATGATCCTAAGCCTCAGGTTGAATGGGAAGCTAACTTTGATTCCTGGCCTCTTAATACAGAAATGGAGACCGAGTCCCCAGTCAGCACAAACAAAGCACAAAAGAGGATTGCTAACACTTTAGGGACAACTGACATGGAAGAAGGACTGGTTCATAAAAAGGAAAGAAGTCAAGGCTAGAATAGAAACTGGAACATGAATAGGAGGAGGAAGAACAGTGCATCTAGCTTGAAGCACAAGTGTCTGATAACCCAGGTTTTAAGATCAACTTGGAAAGCCTTTATTCTGCAGGAATAGGTTGGTCATAGGGTAAGGTCATCCAAGTGAGAAACAAGAGAGAAAAAGGAAATTTTCACCAAGAAATGGTCTCCAATATCACTCCTTGACATACTAGTGTACTAGCTACAATGGAATTAGAGAGGGATGAGATGAAAATCAGATTGAAGCATCCCTCCATCCAAACCCTGCCTTCTAGCTCCCAATTCTAAGATTTGGATGTGTCTCTGGATTTGACTAGTGTCCCTTTAGCAGACACAGTCAATTTACATAGGCAGGTGGGAGATATGTTGTACAACGACATCAACAAGCACTATATGACCACTGATTGGGCTCAAGTCTATATCGAGAAAATATTTGAAAAGATAAAGGCTGAGAAGATGAAGTCTTGTGCTCTTTTTCAACAGAAGGAAGTATATAAAGAACTGATCATGAAGATGGGGATGGATCCCGAGGATAAGGAAATAGTGTAAGTTGTCTTATAGGCCACTCAAAAAGATAATTTGGAGTTAAGAAGACAATTAAAGATGCTTTAGGGTGAGCATATTCAAACTCTTGAGTTAATCTAGAGTGAAAAGGATAAAGAGTTTTTAATGTAGGAGCTAAACGAAATTAGGAACAGAGTTACTGCCTTAGAGATGACAATAACAAATTTATAGAATATAATCACTTCTCATGTTTGCATGGTAGTTGTCCCTGATGATCCTTAAAACCCCACTAATCACCTTACCTAGGCATTAACCGATCTGAAACTATCTGAAAATGATTTAATGAAAGCTTAGAGTGACTTACATGCAACTAGAGTTCAAGTAACCTAGAAAGAGAAGCTACTCCAAGCTTTGAATGCAAACACACACAAGCTTATGAGGGTTTTACTGAGTGCCACTCAAGAAAACAAAGAACTAAAGACTCAGCTCAAACAATATATGGCTCTCATTGAAACAAGGAAGTTGGTCTGGGATAAGATCATTTATGAGATCAACCAAAGCTCGGAACAAATAGCCTTGATACCAAATCAAAAAACGCTCAATGCCAAATGTTCCCCTTCTCTCCTAAATGGCAAGAAATCTAGAATTACCAGCTCTCAGTATACTAAGAAGTATATCCAGTTCTTGACTGAGAGATCAATTGAGGAGCTAAGGCCACTTAATATAGATGACATAATGGACGCAATGGCGGAGATTTCAAAGGTTATTTCGAAAGAAGAAACTAGAGGTAAAGGAGAACAAAGTCTATAAAATCTAGAAAATGAGGTGGAAACTTTCAACGGTAAGTTCAATCAACTCCTTGAAGTCGGTTACCTAACTGGTGGGGAGCCAATGGAAAGTTGCTCACACAGGAGTTATACACCTAGAAAATGACTGCGATTAAAAGCAGGACTGAAGAAGCTCCCGAGAAAACAATGGTCCTTAAAAGAACAACCATAATGAACTTCCTTGAGAAATAATTTCAACTTCTCGAGATGGTTATAGGTACCTTTCAGTGCAAATTGTATTATGTAGGGCTGATCAATCTCAGGCTTCATTATAGATAGCTCAACTCTATTCCTCCACCTCCTCTAACCATGTGGTAGTGATGTGAACAATTTTCCAACCTCCCACTACTTCAAATGGTTCATCCTTGGGGTTCAACTACTTCTCAACAAGGATCAACATCATCTCATCGTCCCTGAAAGATCATGCTTATTGTGCCACTTATAGCCTCTTATTTCACTTTCTAGTTATGTTTACATGTTTTACTGTGCTTTTGACAAGACATTTTATTATTATTAGAAGAGTTGTGCCCTTGTGCATGCCATAATTTTGATACATGATTTTTTGTAATGATGGAAAAGATCAAGAAAGACTATTTCTTTAATGACCTATGTTTTAAGGTCTTTGTATATATATGCTCTCGACATAGGAAAACAGGTTTAGAATTTTGGGAAAGAAAAATATATGTTATTTTTTAGAACGTCTCTATTCCTTTGAAGTATCTATCAATCATATTATTAATGAAAATCATGGTGACTCCTTCGTTCCAGGATTACAATATGTCTTCTCTCTATTACAATTCCATAATGTTCATGTTCTTCTCAGATTCCACGTTATGTAGCTGCCAGATATGTTTCCTAATTTCTCACATATTCATTTGAATTAAGATATTAGCACAAATTCTTGTATGAGTCTCTAGAAACTAAGTCTTTAATTGCACTCTGTGAATCTTTGCATTCATTCCTTCTACATATCCATTCTATCTTTCCTAACTTAGGTAAGTGTATAATTCTCGATATTTTGAGCTATAAATGCTGGGTTATTTCCTTCCTTCTGTGTGCTTTCATACTACTACTAAAGTAATTGATCTATAATTAACTAATCTATTTTCAATTTATCATTTATGTTTCTGATTATCATATATATATGTGTGTATGTACAAAGAGATCATGGATTATGTCTTTCTTTAATGATTGAACCAATCAAATTCTTTGTGTAAGAAAAGTTATAAGTGATGTCTCTATTCTTTGAAGAACTGTCGGAGACACATCAGATCTAGATTTTCTCGGCACTGGCATCATAAAAATCAGAGGTTGTTTCTAGAATTGACAACATCCATCATGAAGACCAGTGTTTGGGAAGTCGTCCCAAGACTGACAAATAGATCAGTTGTGGGTTTGAGATGGATCTTCAAGGTTAAGAATGCAACAAATAGAATCATAGAGAATTATAAGGCTAGATTTGTGGCCAAAGGATTCTCTCAAGTTGAGGGAATTGACTATGAGGAAATATTTTCTCTTGTAGCAAGGTATTCATCCAATAGATCAATTCTTGCACTGGTTGTGCAGATGGGGTGGAAGATCCACTAAATGGATGTAAAAGCAAAATTTCTCAATGATGTTATTGAGGAGGAAGTGTAGGTAGAGCCACCAAAAGTTTTTGGGACATTTGATCAAGAGTCTCATGTGTGCAGACTCAAGCAAGCACTGTATGGTCTCAAATAGGCACCTTCAGCTTGGTACACTTAGATCGACATTTATCTCACTGGATTGGGCTTCGCAAACCTCTATCATATTTTGGTAGAAGATATTAATTGATTATCACTATTTTATATGTTGATAATTTAATATTGATAGGTGATAAGTAGTCGATCAGCTCTTGCAAGGAGGACCTTGCAAGGGAATTTGTGATGAAATACATGGGTCTCATGCACTAATTCCTCGGGCGAGAAGTATGGCAAGGTGATGGGGAATTGTTTGTGTCTCAAGGAAATTATGCCAATGAAATACTTCATATATTTCACATAGAGAGTTGAGACACCTATAGTGACCAACAGGAGGAAGGAGAATGTCACTTTAGGTGAAGAGTTTGATGCTACCATTTACCAACAACTAGTGGTTTCACTGATGTATCTTGATAACAAACGATCAAATATGTTTTATGCAATAAACTAGCTGAGCCAAGTTATGGTTAGGTCGACCAAATTGTATCGAAAGGAAGCTAAGCATGTTTTACGGCACCTCAAAGGCACTACCCATTTTTTACTATTGTACAAATGGAAAGAGGGAGTGAAGTTGTGTGGATTCACAGATACAAATTTGGTGGGGATTCCATCCAACAAAAAGAGTACATCAAGTGGAATTTCCCATGTTGGGTCTACAACTGTTTCCTGGTACAACAAGAAGCAAACACTTGTGGTGCTCAACTCGGTAGAATCAGAATACATGGTTGCAAGTCAAGCAACATGTGAGGCAATCTAGATGAGAAAGATACTTATGGGACTGTTTGGTCAAGAGATGGATCCAACTATAATTTGTTTTTTTAATCAGTGTTGCATTAATCTCTCTGAGAATCCGATATTTCACGATTGATCCAAGCATATAGATATTTGGTATCATCATTTACATGACTGTGTGTAGAGGCAGATAATGTTGTTATACTACATTCTGACAGAGGAACAAGATGCTGACATCATGGCAAAGGATTCTTCAAGAGGGAAGTTCAAATTCCATAGGTGTAGGATATGGATGGTTGATAATCCCTTTCTTGCTAAGAGGGATTGTTGAGAAGTGTAGAAAGAAAGTATCAATTTGACTTTCCCTTGGTCAAATTGAGAAAATTCAAATTTCCACATCAACAGACAACTTGGAGGTAGTGAACTAAGGTTACATGGTTCTTTTCACTCAGTTAGATCCATAAATTTGAGTTAGAGGGCTTGGAGTTCAGTTATGCATGTGTGATTGCTAATTTATAGCAATCTAGTTCAGTTATTTCCAATTGTATTTAGTTAAACTAGTTCCAACTGTTGATAGAACTAGTGGAAGGTCAGTTTTGAAAGGGGACAACAATCTAACTCAGTGATCATCCAGTTAACTAATCAATCAACTAAAAATAGCTAGTGCATGCAAGAAATTTTTTTTCCTCAGGTGTTGTGGAGATTCCAAGGTAGTGTAACAAGCAGTTGTAAACTAGTTTGAGTGTACATGTATTTCATGTAGCCATATGATCAATACTTAGGAATTGTGTAATACATTGGAGGAAAATTCCTATAAATAGGGGCTAATTCCTCAATATTTGCGCAATGAAATAAGGGCTCAAGAAGAGGAAGAAATTGACTAAGTCTAGGTCGAAACATCTCATTGAGCAGAGAGAAAGGGTATTCACTTGTAGGTTGTGCTCAGAGCAAGCAAGAAATTGTAATATATTCTCTATTCATCTTGTTAGTGCAAAGTGGATTGAGGGGTTTTTCCCAATTGGGTTCCCCTAGAAAAATATCGTGCATGTGTGGTTTTTTTTTGCATGTTTGTGAATGTTGTTCTAAATTGTGAATTAAATTTTGCAGATCGGTAGAGTAGAATTGTGTCTCTTGATTTTAGATTAAAATTCTTGAGCAGTTGCAATTATATCACCATCTACACAGTGGAGCATTTATCATATATTATTAGGGTTAACTAAGAATGTAGTCCTCAACATTATCCCAATGCATTACAACAACAATGAAGGGCTTGTAACTAGAACTTTAGTACATTACGCATAGACCCTGTCAACATAGGTTGCCTTCCATGTAACCATTATACTTGTAATGAAAAGAGTTCCTATGTTGATTATTGTTATGGGTTGGTCCAGGTTCTTATAGCATATTCCAATGCCTTTAACATTTCACAGTCTGATATTCATCGTGTATTATTAACAATATAACCAAGTATTTCCATAGTATACCATTTCAACCCAGAAATGCAACATACTTTCATTATCTTGTAAACACCCATCACAATATGTTATTCATTGTTATAGTGTCAGAAAGAAATCATGTATTTTACCATAAATGCCACATAAAATCATTACCATGTAAACAATTACACAAGAACACTTATCTTGCAAGTTTTCATGGAAACTAAGTCAGGGACTAGGACTCTCCACCTAATTGTAGATAGTTTTGGCCAATTCTCACTTGCACCTATCACTCCCAAGTCGGATTCTGGGGACTAAGACGACTTTCTAAAGGGGTTGTACTGAACTGCTGGCTGAAACAAGGACTTTAGAGGTGCTCCTACCTCCACCCACCAACTGAGTAGTAATCAATCATTCTTCAAGGACTTTAAAGGTTTATCACCTCCACCCTCTAGCGGTCAACAACCAATAAAATCCAGTGGAATCAAGAGGACTCATCATGTAGTGATTTCACTCCTCCACAGTTCATCAACCAATAAGCTCCAAAGTATCAAGAGGTTGCACCTCCACCATGAAATTATCACCCAGTGATTCCACCCTCAAAGGGGACTCGAGAATCCATTGTATCACAGATGAACAAATAAAGACTCCACCCTCTAAGTGGACTTGAGAGTATGCTATAGATCAGAATGGAATAAACAATGATTCCACCCTCAAAGGGACTCAAGAGTCTATTGTGAGACTGAGATGGAACAAGCAGGTGATTCCACCCTCAAAGGCGACTAGAGAATCCACTTCTCAATCGAAGTGAAATAAGAAAGTGATTCCACCCTCCTAGGGACTCGAGAATACATCGCTCAACCACAATGAAACAATCAAAGGAGACCCAGATCTTCTTACCAAGATTCTGAGAGTTAAACCTCTACCCCAAGTTGTCAAGGGACTCTAGAGAAAACCCATCTCCACCCTTCAGCTCCCCAGGATATCCTGAGATTTGAACCTCCCCTTGAAAAGCTCCTCATTTGCTGGTGTTTCTCAACCGAGCTAGATTCATCTCCTTTCGGAGTCCAACAACACACCAATGTGCTCCCTCTATTGCATGCTACGTTTCCAAAATGGTTTTCCTCTCCAGAATAACCCCATTCCACTAGTTTTCCCTTGATTTCTTATGTTGTATTTTCCTTTGCTTTCTTCTATAATCTACATTCTTTCTCCACCCTCCTTCTCTCCCAATATGTCACTGCCTCTTATGTGCACCCAATCTCCCCTTTCTTCCACTCGTTCAAGGTGGTTCTTCCATGTAGTCCAACAAAGGGTCAAGACCTTCCTGACTCATGGGATCATGCCACGTCTCCCACTTTCCTTCTCTATTAACTACAACCCAATGAAGCTCTACGCTTGCATGCTCCAAGCATCCCCCTTCTTCCACTGCGCTGTCATGGCATTTATGTTATTTTGTTGTCCTTTTTTTAGTGTTTTTTCCTTAATAGAAGAATGTTCTCTATCCTTGTCCAACCTCCTCTTTAATGGCATACTTTACTTAGCTTGAATACATACCCACCAGCCTATTTGGCTGCCACACCAATTAAAGTCCTAGAAATTTCCCAACCTCAATCCCTGGAATATGTGTCCCTTACTCAACCCTTTTGTAATATGAAAATCATAATTACATAAAATGTTTTTCATGAGGTTCTTAAGAAAAATGTATCTGAGGCTATTACACTTCTCCTCAAACAAATGACCTCTATTTAAAGAGTATGGAGGGACAATCTATTTTTATTTTTATTTTTGTTAATGTGGTAAATCGATAACTCATTGGAGTAATCTAGACAAGGCCCAAGTTAAAAAAAATTGGTTGTCACTATAACACTATGAGTATATCCAATATTCACAAGCTAGATATACTAATATGTTATGACTTAGAAAGAGTCGAGACATCTTGACCCCACTGAAGTGGACTCTATTCTAGGGGGTGCATACTCTTTTGGCCTTTTCATAATAGACCAACATGTCATTCTACGAGAATTGAAACTAGGTGGAGAGGATAAAAAATTGTTTTCCCACCTACTTGGGCTACACCCGTGGGACATGGAGGACATTATGAGGACATTATTAATGATCAATCCTTAGATATTTTAACATATGCATTCTTTTAATTAATATATATCCTCAAGTGGCCATGTTGGTTAGGTTCATTGAGTATAAAAACACTAGTGTTATGATCTTTTATTTGGTTGCATGAGCAGTTACTTAAAAAATTTCATCCTATGTGAAATACCATGTTTTTTTTAATATGGTATTAGGGCTCATGTAAAGAGTCGCTCTCATTGTTGATAAAAATATTGAACCTGTATCATCGCATATTGCAAAATCATGGGTTCAATTCTCTTGATTCACTTTAATTATTTTAATTAATATATTTTCTCAAGTGGCCATGTTGATTAGGTTCATTGAGTATTTCCCTCTGCATTCTTTTAAATAATGCATTTCCTCCAGTGGCCATGTTGGTTAGGTTCATTCAGTATTTCCCTCGTAGAGGGTTTTAACCATGTAAAAACACTAGCGTTATGATATTTTATCTAGTTGCGTGAGTAGTTACTTAAAAATGTTCATCCTATGTGAAATACCATGTTTTTTTTAATATGGTATTAGAGCTCATGTAAAGAGTCACTCATTGTTGATCAAAATATTGAACATGTATCATCGCATATTGCAAAATCATGGGTTCAATTTTCTTGATTCCCTTGAATTATTTTAATTAATATATTTCCTCAAGTGGCCATGTTGGTTAGGTTCATTGAGTATTTCCCTCGTAGAGGGTTTTACCCACGTAAAAACACTGGTGTTATGATCTTTTATCTGGTTGTTTGAGCAATTACTTAAAAATGTTCATCTATGTGAAATACCATGTTTTTTTTAATATGGTATTAGAGCTCATGTAAAGAGTCACTCTCATCGTTAATCAAAATATTGAACCATCTATGTGAAATACCATGTTTTTTTTAATATGGTATTAGAGCTCATGTAAAAATTCACTCTCATTGTTGATCAAAATATTGAAGTTGTATCATCGCATATTGCAAATTATGGGTTCAGTTCTCTTCATTCCCTTCAAATCTCTATGGACTTTTACACACTCTCATTTTTTATGCACTAATATTTCAATTATTATTATATTATTTTAATTAACTCTCATTATTTATCATCGCATATTGCAAAATCATGGGTTCAGTTCTCTTCATTCCCTTCAAATCTCTATGGACTTTTACACACTCTCATTTTTTATGCACTAATATTTCAATTATTATTATATTATTTTAATTAACTCTCATTATTTATCAAATTTGCTATTATTAATATTAACTTACTGGATCAAGTTATTTTATTTATCAAATCTTGATTTTTTTTAATTTTTTTTATTTATAAAAAGATTATCCAACCTTGAATTTCCTCATTTTTTTAATGTATTTTCCATTTAAATTATAAAATCAAATCCTAATATTATATATATTATGACCTTGAGTTTTATATTACTTTAGCTTATGTTAAGTTACATTTTTCATGTAACATTATTAATTTATGAAGTAAACAAAAGTGAAGTTGCTTGCAAAATTAAAGAAAAAAAGGTTACTCAACCACCTCATCTTATATCTGTGACCATGCTACGTAATACATAGAAATTTTGTTACATTTTATGCTTTCTTAAAAACATCATATGTTCATATCTAAAGTTCATTTTTAATGTCACTCTCTGATTTTTAAAAATATTTACTAGATTATGATAAATTGGCTAGAAAAAATTTGGTCATTTGTTTATTAGTTAGACTAGGTGCATATTTTAATATTGTCATTCCAAGTGATTTTTTTCTCGATGTCATATATTTCTTATGAAATGTCATAGGGAAGATGTACTATGAAATAAAAGGGAAGATGTACTATGAAATAAAAAGTTATATTAGACTACCTTGGGAGAAGGAAAAAAGGGTTCCAATGATGCTAAAAATAAAGCTAAATAAAATAATAAGAATGAAGAAACATACAAATTAATTAGAAAACCATTATTGGGTATCATTGTAATTAATCATTTTATGCATAATGTATTGATTTAATAATGTTATTTCACACATTTTTAATCTTTTCATAAACTCATTTTCAAATTCATTATTACTCCTTGTATACATTCTTGTTGTTACAATCTAAATTTTTTACATATGGCTTTTTTTAGTCATAATCTAACAAAAAAAATTCTGCAAAATCATGGTTTTTTTGTCACTTAAAAATGTATTAAATGCATAATTGTATTCAACAGTTTAAGGAAACCAAAACCTATGTATCACTTGCATTATACAGATTTCATAACTCAAACTTGTCATTCCAATGAATCTTTGCCAAATTACCAGTAAAATTAGCGAGAAACTAGACCAAAATATAAAAAAATTAAACTACACAAAATTCTTTTCTCCTTATCTTTAAATCTTGACCAAAATATAAGAAAATTACTACAAAATAAAAATAAAACTACAAAAAATTATTTTATCTTTATTTTTAAATCGTTTTGTTTCTTTTTAAATTCCTTCCTTATTTTTCTATTATTACTATCTTAATTTCATTTCAATCTTCAAACTATTGTTATAATGATGATAAATACAAAACGTAAATATCTCAAATTCTTTACACTATTTCCCCAAAAAATGTTCCAAACACATTAAATATATCTAAAAATTTATAATAAAATAAATAAAAAATAAACATTTAAATGTCTTTTTCCGTTTACCAAAAATTAGTAAAAAATGACTCGAGTGAAGAAACTGTTACTTGAAAAGACTAGAGATTTTTTTAAGGGCAAATCCCATTTTTCAAATACCTCTTAAAAACGGAATTATTCACTTCGCTTTACAGTACTAGGTAGTGACAAACGCTACTTTTTCGAAAACTAGTCGAGTTTTTATATTATGGGAGAATTAAATGGAGTTGTCTTGTTTTAGAAGTTTTTATAGGTTTTTTTTGTAATTTTTTAAATTTTAGAGGAATTTATTGAAATTATAAGTTTAATGGATAATTTTGTGCAATCAAAATGTTTTAGAGGTTTTCCACAGCGTTGAATCTCATATACACAATTAAAAAACTAGTTTAAATAACACAAATCAAGATTTCACCTCAAATTTTTCCAACAAAGACATCTGAAATTCCAAAAAATAACATTAAAAACAACTCCGCCCAACACAACCCCATAAAATTTGGTTTCCTTTTAAAACCTATAAATCCAATATTAAAATATAAATATATAAATCTAAATAAGTGTCATATATATAAACTTCATTAACAATCTGCTTTAGTTTTAAATTCTTATTCGAATAAGAAAATATTTATGTAGTAAAATCACTTACAAATATTCATGTTTCATAAGGTTGCATATCCTTACCTGAATTGCGTGTAAGAGACAAGTGGGTTTGGTGTAATATTGAATACGTTTTCTGTGGTGCCGTTTCGGCTGCACCAACTTCCATGAAACCTGTTGATCCTTGCCAGGTGGAACTGGGTAACAAGTTGGGACCCGTGCAATGTTGGCCTGACTTCTTCCTAGTTCTTTGGCATCTATATTTTATATTTCACATAAAATCTTTTTGGGAATTGTGAGCGTCGAGCAAAATAGACAAAACCGCCTTGGGCGGACAAAACCACGGGCGTCGCTTACCGTGTGTTCAGCTCACAATTTTTTCTATAAAAGCAAACGAGTGGCGAACAATGTGAGGTCATTCCACTGATTGTATGGCTGAAGAAATTCGTAGGGCAATGCCGAACGATAATATCTGGGAGGAAAATTCTGCTATTGAAAGAGTCATATGATGGAATGGTTTAATTCGAGGACTCACACAGTCGGTTATTATGACTGCCCATAGATGGGATTTTGCTCAGAACCTTATTCAAACAATTCCGCGGATCTGTTTGTTTAGTATACTTCCACAACTGAGCAAACTCCCATCTGTAGGTAGTTCATAACTACTCTCATAAAGTTCGTTAAATGGATGGAAGCGCGAGGAAAAAGTACAACCGTTTTATATATTTCAGAGCTTCAAGATATGCCTCTCAAATTCCGCAGCTGGACAAGGAGATCTGTGGTTTTCTTCACCGGTTGGATGTCCGAAGAATAAAGACAAAATCCGTTTAATTCGAGAACTCACAGTCGGTTCTTATGACTGCCTATAGATGGGATTTTGCTCAGAACCTTATTCAAACAATTCCGCGGATCTGTTTGTTTAGTATACTCCCACAACGGAGCAAACTCCTATCTGTAGGTAGTTCATAACCACTCTCATAAAGTTCGTTAAATCGATGGAAGCGCGAGGAAAAAGTACAACCGTTTTATATATTTCAGAGCTTCAAGATATGCCTCTCAAATTCCGCAGCTGGACAAGGAGATCTGTGGTTTTCTTCACCTGTTGGATGTCCGAAGAATAAAGAAAAAATCCGAGGAATAAAGTTTTTATAAGTCTGCACCGCTCATCATGAGATTTTTGTGGTTCCTGTGTTATCCTCGCGACCTCGTTCGAAACTTACATATGTCGCGTGCTTTACTTTGGCCGTTCTACTTCTACCTGACTAAGCCCAGGTACATCAAACTGTGCCAAATTATATTAGGTGCACCCATTTGTTGAAGAATAATTGGTGAGGTTGGACATGTATTACGTGGCCCAACTCGTACAAATGGCAGAGGTTCTCATGAGATTCTGCGCATGGATTGAGAGGTATCTTGTGACGGTGGATTTGGCATCTTTGCGGGTCGTCACAGATATTAGAATAGTTGATCTTCTGACACAATGAAGATGGAGAATTTTGCAAGACCAAGAATAATCAAAGAATCCTGTGAAATCAAATAATATGAGATGTATAATTGGTATACTTTGTGATAAATTAATTCACATTAATTTAATTATAATAATCAATGATGATTGTTGTCAGAAACAATGGAGAAACTAATTATAAAAAATAAAAAAAATCACTTATTTTAAAACAATTTATATATATCTAATAAAAATATATATATATATTTAAATAAGGTTTTCATCTAAAATTGAATCTAGATGTGTTCTTCAATGTGTTAATTCAACTCTTTTACTTTCGTTTAAAATTATAGAGAAAATTAGTTTTATTTTTTTATTGAGGCCGAGAAGTTTTTTTTTAAATAGAAATAAATATGTTTAAATAAAAAAATTCAGTTTCACTAGAGAAAAAATCATGTTATATTTTGGTCTAAATTTATCGAGAAAACTAGTTTTCTTTCTTATTGAGCGGAGAATTTTTTTAAAATATAAATAAATATTTTTTTTTAAATAGAAAATCACTTTCCGTTGAAAAAAAATATGTTTTATTATATATGTATATTAGTTATTCGATATTGACATAAAATTTAATTGATGTGAAATAATTAGAAATGTTAGTAAAAATGATTACTTTATATTTAAAAAAAGAAAAAACTTCAAAACACAAAATTGTTCTTTAGTGAACTTTTTGGACTTTCTGGTGCTTAGAATCACTGTAGATATGAGTTCAGCACCATGAAAAACCCCAAAATAGATTTTAATTGTTAATTAGCACTTTAAGTTTTATATGATCATTATTATTATTTAATATGTTTTAAAATTGTATAGAATCATTATTATATATATGAATATGTTTTAAATGAATTTCGATTTTTAAAATTTGTTAAGTATCATTTATAATTCATGTTAAAATCTTATTTTCTAGATGTCGGAGTACTTATGAATATGTTTTAAATTAATTTGATCATTTGAAATTTGCTAAGTATCATTTATAATTGGTGTTTAAATCTTATTTTCTAAATTTCCAGTAACTAGTTTATCTATTAAGTTAACTCCTTTATGAAAACAAACTTGTCTAATTGGACATGTTCTTTCATGCTTTGCATGTAGTTAAGCATAACATAGTTGCATGACTAATTCTTATATATTGCTCTTGTTTATCTCTTTTTCTTTATTATAATTTTTTTGGTGGTTGCTACATCCTACGTCCATGGAATCACTTCCCAACATCTCATTAGTAGGGCCTAACCCCAAGAGCGTTGAGGAGAATTGACCATGTGAACTCCCATTAGCAACGTGATTTAATAATGGGAACTCGACCAATTGAGGTAACACTTGGGGCTATTCTTATATATTGCATTTTATTGTAGTGTTTTCCTTTTTACTTTTTAGATAATCTCTTTTATATAAATTATTGAGAAATACTTTACTCTGTCAATTCTTGATGCAAGCAAGTCAAAACTTGCTCAACCTTTGATTTATAGAAGATTAAAAACTCTAAGTTTATTGGTCCACAATATAACAACCCTTTTTCCATAACATCCTATGTATGTAAACACAATTATGTGAAATATAGATGTATATAAATCTATGTGGAAATAAATTGATGACTCGCTAAAGGGAGGGACATATAGATCCAAAGCTTTGAGAGGGAAAGCCTGTGGTGGGCTATTGCATGGCCATTGAGTGCTTGTAACGTGTTGGTTGGTTTTCCTATGGTGTGACGTGAGCATGCCCATACGAACCACCCTTAAATTGTCATGACTACATGCTTAACAATGGATTGGCTTGTAAGTTAAAAATTTGAGTGCTCAACAGGAGTGGTTTGACATGGTAGCGAAACCCTAGTTCGCTGCCTGCGCTTCGATACCTGCACCCTAGGTCCACCTACCCTCCGTCCCCGAGGCCTTGGGCTTGCTTTCCCGCGCCTTTCAGTTGAGAGCTTGTTGTGTGGCTCGTTTGCGGCTGGGAGGAGTTCGCGTCCATGGAAGTCCCGGGCTCACCCCAGGTAGCCCCCCTTCCCCCTCCTCCGCCTTTTTCTTTTGTCGAAGCCTTCTCTCGGCTCTTGGCCGGTTTGCTGCAAAAGAAAAAGAATGAAGCTGCCAAATTCATCAAGAGGCTCGAAGATATTCTTGAAATCTCCCTACTGCCAGAGACTCCGATCCAAGTCGCCTTGTCCTTGGCTGAGAGGTCATTTGTCGGTCAGTTCACTGGACTATGGCCTTCTCCTAAGTCCACTAAGAACTGGGTCAACAAGAACTTGGCTCCCTTGATCAAGAATAGCATCACATCTTCTTTCTTAGGACGAGGGTTTTTTTCTCTTTGAATTCACCTCTAAGGAAGACAATGATCTAATCTTCCATAATGGCCCCTATTTCATGGGCCCCTAGGGCCTCTATCTCAACAAATGGATGTCAGATTTCGACCCTACAGTTGACGTTCCTAAGGCTATTCTGGTGTGGGTCAGGCTTCCAATTCTCCCAGTGCATTGTTGGAACTGGAACTTGTTAAAGCACATCAGCAATGCCCTTGGGAACCAGGCAAACAACAAAGATCAATATGATTGTGCCCAAATCTGCGTAGAAGTAGATCTAGAGGTGGGACTCTCGGAAGCCATCAAAATCAAAGTAGGAAGCTAGACTCATTTACATAAGCTTGACTATGAGTAGTTGCCCTTCAAGTTCCGAAAATTCCACGTCTACGGCCACTTCACCAGAGGATGCCCAACTAATGTTGATCCAAATAAGGATAAAGAAGAAGGCTGGAATCAGGTCAAGCATGCCAAGAAAACCAAAAAACATGTTGGTACAACCGAAAGAGGCCCTCAACAAGCCCCTCCTCAGCAACCCCCTGTCAGAATGGAGCAAGAAAATAAATTCGCCCCTTTAAGCTCACAAATAGAGGAAACACAGGAAGCAGATCCAAAAATCAACCCCCTCACAAAAGGTACCCCCTCTTCTCCGAAGGGGGGCAAGCCTTGCTAAGAGTTCCCAAGGAAACACTGTAGAAGTTGAGGAAGTTGAGCAAGAATCTAAAGGCTCAGAGGAAGAAGGAAAAATAGGAGAATCACAAGCCTCGACAAGGAGATTCACAAGAGGCCACAAAACAAATCAGGAAAAAAGAGGGTTGGAAACTTTCAAAGACAAGCTCCAAGGCAGCCAGCCAACTCTTGAGAAGCTATTAGCGAAAAAACCTAAGATGGCGAGAAATCATACCCAAGGCTCCAAGGGAGCCAACCAGAAATACAAATGATGAAGATTGTCTCCTGGAACTGTAGAGGTATGGGGAGCAGAATCAAAGAAGAAGCCATCATAAGTTTAATCAGGACAGAAGCTCTAGACATACTTCTCATCCAGGAGACCAAACTAGAGGAATCCAACTTCCTTCAGGTAAGTAAGAAACTTTGGAATAAATGTGAGGCGAAAGAAATCTCAACCCGAGGGGCTTCCGGTGGGGTGGGCACCCTTTGGAACGCTAACAAATTCTTAGTCATTTCTGAGACCCTTAACTGTCATTGGTTGTTCTTAAAATTGCAGCATGTAGAAACAAATCAGACTTTTAGTCTCTTCAACATGTACGTTCTTGTGAACGCCGGGGAAAAAAAGGCTTGTTGGGACTCCTTAAGAAACCAAGCACATCTAATTAATCTTGAGAATATCATCATTGCCGGAGACCTCAACCTCACTCTCCTGTCAGCAAAAAAGAGAGGAGGCAACATTGTTCGTGATTCGACTAGGGAATGGGCAGAGGACCTTATGCAGGATTGGGACCTGCTGGATATCAAGCCAACCTCAAGCAAGTTCACTTGGACTAATAAAAGAATTGGTCCTGGCCACATAGCTGCCAAGTTGGACAGATTCTTTATTCAAAGCTCTTTTCTTCCTCTTGGATTAGAGGCTAGAGTCCATATTCTCCCTTGCAGTACTTCAAATCATTAACCCATCAAGCTAGAACTCATGTTTCAGCTTGATCTTGGACCTATTCCCTTCAGATTTATCCCGCTCTAGGCTAAGGAATCTAACTTCATGCAATTAGTTAAGGGCATTTGGTTGTAGCCGGTCAAAGGCTCCCCCTTTTTCATCTGGGAAGAGAAGCTCAGAAGAATGAAAAGGGCGTTGAAAAGTTGGGTCAAATATCTGCCCAATCCAACCAACGAAAGAAAAAATATTTGACGCGCTCTGGAAATTCACCATCTTCAAGCTGAAACAACAGACATAACAAAAGAGATTCTAGATAAAGAAGCCCTGTTTCAGCAAAACTATCATAAGGCTTGTCTTGCTAAGGAAGAATACTGGAGACTTAAGTCTCGTAGTCTTTAGCTTAAAGTAGGGGACATGAATTCTTCTTTCTTTCACAAACAAACTTAGGCTAGGAAATGTACCAATTCCATTTCCGAAATCAAAGATGGTTCTATCATTCACAAGGATAATGCAAACATCAAAAAAGTGGCCTCCCTTCATTTTAAAAGCCTGTATAGTGAAGATATAATTCTAGATCAAAATTCAGATATGATGGACGTGGTCCCCTCCTTGATTTCTGCTGAAATGAATCACCTCCTTGAAGCTAAAGTCACCAAGAATGAAGTCAAGGATGCCCTTTTTTCCATGGCCCCAGACAAAGCCCTTGGGCTGGATGGATTCTCAGCAAGATTCCTCCAAATTTGCTGGCTTATTGTGGAAAAAGATCTCTACAAAATGGTTCTAAAATCCCAAGTTTGCCAGAAAATTGGAGGTACCACGAACTCTTCTTTTCTTGCTCTCATTCCCAAAGAGAAGGGGGCCAACTCCTTTAACAGGTTTCGCCTGATTTCGCTCTGCAATATTGGTTACAAATTGATCACCAAAGTCATCACTAATAGACTAAAGCCCATCCTCCCCAAAATCATACTGGAAAGCCAAGGAGGCTTCATCCAAGGTAGACAAATTGTGGACAATTTCATTATGGTCCAAGAGGCAATCCACTCAAGCCTGAGGCGCAATGAAAGGTATGGTTGTCAAACTTGATTTAGCAACTGCTTTCGATAGAGTTAGGCATAGCTTTATGCTAAAAGTCTTACACAAGCTTGGATTTGGAGAGAATTTTATAAATTGGATTCGGGCTTGCATCTCGGAGCTTTGGATTGCCCCTTTAGTAAATGGCAGAGCTACTGATTTTTTCAAAGCCACGAGAGGGCTCAGGTAGGGGTGCCCTCTCTCATCACTTCTATTTGTTCTTCAAGCCTTTGTCCTCAGTTTCTACCTAGATAAAAAAAGGGTAGATGAGGATATCACTAGACTCTGTATTGCAAGAGGTGTTAAAAACATAAATCATGCCCTCTTTGTGGATGACACCTTGTTATTGGGAGTAGCTTCTGTGCTTGTGGCCTCCAGATTTAAAAGAGCTCTAGACGAGTTTTGCATGGTTTCAGGAAGCAGTCTAAACAATGGCAAATGTCATATCTATTGCTGGAACACCACTTCCAGCTTGCTTAACTCCATTTCCAAAACCTTTGGTTTCGCCGCATCTTCAAACTGGACTTCCTTCAAGTACTTGGGCCTCCCAGTTTTCCTCAAAAGAGCCTATAGCAGAGATTGGCTCCCCCAATTGGAGAAATACAAGAACAAGTTGCTTGCCTGGGGCTTTTCCTGGCTTAACATTTCCGGTAAGTTTGTCCTCATTAAATCTGTTCTTTCCAGTCTTCCCTTATTTCAGTTTTCTATCCTTCTTGCTCCCTCTGGTATTCTTGGAAAAATGGAGGAGATCATTCGGAATTTTTTTTGGAAGGGGGGGAAAGCAGAATGAGAAAAAGATTCTGCTAGTTAGCTGGGAATCCATCTCCAAACCACTGTTGAAAGGATGCTTAAATTTCAAAAACCTTGGCTATCATAATATTGCAATGGGAGCTAAATTAATTTGGAGAATTATTACTCCTAATCTTGTTTGGGGGCAACTAGCTCTTTCGAAAAAATATTTCAAATGCCAGTGTTCTTGTTGCCTAGATCACCCTAGGACACATCCAAATACGCCCTTTCTGAAGCTTTGTAACAGAGCCTGCTCTCTCATCAACGCTCATGCCTTCTGGGTTCCCGGTAATGGAAAAAGGATCAATCTTTGGACAGACAAAATATTGAACAATGAGCCACTGGGAAACTGTCATTCGCTTCAAGCGCTGCGCAGATGGATGAATGAGGTTGGAATGCGTACTCTGTGGGACATTTCAATTTGGTAGAAGTCACACTGGGCTGGTTGGAATCTTCAACGCCCCCAGATTTATCTATGGAGTGCGAGATCATGATTTCCAAGCTCCACAGATTGGCTCCATCGTTGGATTGAAAACGAGATTCAAGAGGATGGGGTACGCTGGCTAGTGGATACACTATTGCTCAAGGTTACACCAAGCTGTTTACCTAAAATCGGTTTCTTCAACTGGCTGCTATGTCATTCCAAAATCTTGACTGATGAAAATCTTCAGAAGCGTGGTTTCCACGGTCCTTCAAGGTGCAACCTTTGTAAGGTAAATCAGGAAAGCGTCATTCATCTGATGCTTGAATGCACCTTCACTTTGCAGATTTGGACAGAATTGTTGGGAACTTTGAGTTCCAGCTTCGCGTTGCCTTCCTCCATTCCTAAACTTTTTGCTAAATGACTGCAAAGATATCCTGGACCTCCCCCAAAAAAAAAAATTATCAAAGCTGCTTGGTCTGCTCTTCCTAAAATAATCTGTTGGAAGGTTTGGCTTGAGCGAAATAAAAGAATTTTCAGAAACTACGAACAGGATGCCAAGCTTGTGGTAGTTAAGATTAAATGCCAGCTAAAAGATTGTCTGAGAGACCATAAAGATGATTTAAATCTCATCCAGCAAGATATAAATTAGGGCTCCTCTCTCGATCTTTAGTTCCAAAATATTGCAAATAGTATCACCCTCCCCAAAGATTGTAAAATAAGAGTTTCAACAAAATAATTTCAGGATTGGAATACAAAACAGCAGAGATACTCTCTCTTTTTTGATGGGGCTGCAAAGGCCAATCTTGGAAGAGCTGGCGCAGGAGGCGTCATATTGAACCTAGATGGCATAAGGATACACAATTTCGCCTGGGGTTTGGGCATTACTTCTAGCATTCAAGATGAGGCTTTAGATTTTTTCCAAGGGCTCAAGTTGTTGAAAGTGCTGAACATGAGGGAGGCTAATGTAGTTGGGTACTCTTAGGTCATCATCAATGCTATGGTGACACACTCTAAGCCAATGGATCTAAGGCTTGCAAGGCTAATCTTTAGAATAACAGACCTTGGAGACTCTTTCCAGAATTTGAATTTTTACCATGTGTTGACAGCTAATAATAAGGAGGCGGACATTAAAACCAACAAAGCAACCCTCCTTCTGGTTGGAGCCTTACTCAAAGGCGAACAGGAAACATGGGAACCCATTCCTTAATTTAGATAGTTGTCATGTTTTACTTCTTTTTGTTAAACGAGTTCTTATGTATTCATAAACTTGGAAAAATCTTTGAAATTGACCTCATAGTAGCAGCCAAAAAGAGATGTGAGCTAAGCATAAATGCCACGGCCTTGCATGGTTACGCGGTACTTGTGAAATTATACTCACCTTTTGTAATCTGATTTTTGGAATTAGGGCCAAGTATCTAATATATCCACTACCCGTTTCTATAAAAAGAAACAATGGATTGGCTTGTGGTGAGAATCATTGAAGTTAGAGTGGGCAACATGGGTGAAGGATGACGCCATATCATCCTTTTTCCTTGTGAAATGTGGAGAGAGAGAGAGGAAGAGGTTGCGGACCAAAAAGGCCATGAGTGGCGAAGGAAGGGAGACTCGAGTCTAGAGACTTTAGTCTTATAGCAATTATTAAGAGAAGGAAAGGAGTTGGCGTAGAAGCTTACAACACAGAGAGTACACAGAGTGCCAAAAACCACATAATAAGGGAGTTCCAAGTGAACATAGTGAAGGGAAATTTGTTTAAAGCTACTGGTGTGGAGACCATAATGAGTGACTCATGGGCACAGATTGAGCCTTGTGTTCTAAGAATTAGGAAAGTGTTCCCTGTGACTATGTTGAGGCCACTGGATTTTGTGTTTAATCCTAATTGACCATGAGGAGCATTGTGGAGAACTGGGTCACTGTGGTGCTTGCCTTGGGGCCATGAAACCACTTGGTGCATGTTACATGTTGTTAAACCACTAGGACAGGGTAATTTGGGCCATTGTGGTGCTTTACTTAGGGCTATCAGACCACCTAGATAGTGCACTATGGACCCCTGTGGTGCTTCCCAAGAGAGGTAGTTGATAAACCACAAAAAGCAGTTCATTCCATCTCTTGGAACTAAGGCAGAACTCATTTCATCTTGGGTGAAGCATCTTGTTTTAACCGAAGAGAAAGTGAGACACTATGGTGCTCGCCTTAGGCTTGTGAAACCATCGAGAAAGTGGACTCCTTCTCTTGGTTATGTGATTAAGCCTTGGGTGTGAATGTCTCTAGATACACATTCCCTTAGACTTTGGATCTAGCTCGGGAGTGGTTAGTTGTAAGAAATAATTGCAGTGTGGTTGGTCTATGGTTGGGTGGAAAATTGAAGTCACTCAAGTTTCTAATCGTCTTTAAACACACAGATAAGTGTACATTTCTCATGTGAAATGTCTTATGGATTGTGATGAATTCTATTAAATTGTTAATAATGTAGTATCTCGTGTGTTATAAATATAAATGAGCACCTGAGTTGTGGAACTCACTGATATGACCATGATGGAATGATATCCTATAAATTCATGGTTTTTTGTATGCCTAAACTATGTTGTTTATTATCATGATCATGAAGAATGTGTAGCTATGTGTTTATGGTTGTGTTGATGTACTCTGATAGTATGTAGATGAATGTACAGATCTAGATACTTTCGTTTTAGTTATTTTTCTTGAACTAAGAGGTTGAGACCCCAAGCTTTGGGCTACAACTCCAGGTGTAGACCTGCATCAAGACTATGAGTTGTTGGGCACATGGGTGAGACAGTCATCCTCCCCATTATAGACATTACTCTAAGAAGGATTATATCTTGAGACATATGGTATGCAAGTAGTGGAATTTAAACTCATACAAATGTTAGTGTGTTGACATTGAGTGAGCATTGGTCGGATCGTGTCCCAATGGAACTATGTCACATTAAGGGAATTTTAAGGTCTAAAATTGGACTCCTAAAGAAAATAATAAAATAATAGTTAAAATAATAAAATAATGGCTATGAAATTTTAAAGAAAAAATGAAATTGTCTTTCTTTTTTTATATTTTCTTCTTATCTCCTTATTGATTTACCTAAATTTAAAGTGTAGCCACTTGTTGGATGTAGATTTAATTTCTAGATCCAACATGTACCTACTATGCACACTTCTGAGTAGACCCACATTAAAATCAAAATGAAAATACATGAAAAAATCATGTTCGTGTATTTTCAAATTTTTTTCGATTTGGGTCTACTCAAAAATATGCAAAATGTGTACTCATTGGATGTGGAATTTAATACGACATCCAATGGGTGTGTACTCTTGACATTTGAGTAAACCTATAGGCGAAAAATACAATTAAAAATGTAGTTTTCTTTTTTTCCCTAAAAAATATTTCATGCTTAGGATGACATCATCATCTTGAATGCTATTGGTTCTTTTAACTTTAATTTTGAAAGTACATTTTTTGTTTTGAGGCCCTTTTTACCTCAAAATCCCCCTAATAGTGTGTTAGCAAACACCACCCATATGGTATCAGTGGTATAGGTCAAGCTTAAGGAACAAGCGGGGATTGCCAAGAACTCTTTATAGATTGGAGTTTGCGTTTGTATATTAAACATAGAAATATGTGTAATAAGGCTCTTAGAAAAATCCCATCCACTAGCAACAATGAGCAGCATCTATGTAAGATGTTGAATCAAATCTATCCATCTTATGCATCTATGTGAGTTGTTTAATAAAATCTATCCATATTATGGCTCTCTTTTAACAGAAAATATTCTTCTAGATTCTAGAATTATCCCTGGGTAACTGGGGAAATTTCTTTGACAAGAGTGGTGCTCGATGACAAAACTCAACCCATCTTTTTTTGGGGAGAGTCAGAATACTTTTCTTTGACAAGAGTGGTGCTTGATGACGAAACTCAATACATTTTTTTTTTTTAATATATTCCCTAGGGAGAGTCAGAATACATTACTCATTTGTCTTTATAGAAATTTGTTTGTTGTATACAAATTTGTACACTAGTGTGAACCACTTTATCGTGCAAACAAGTTAGGTCCACACGAGAGACAACGCAGTCTATTCAATGAGCGGCAGCAAAATCTATTTAATTGACTACACAGAACCGATTCGTCTCTTCTAAAAAAAATACGAGATGAGATAGAGACTTTCATTCTAGGAAACATCAACATCCCTCCAACTAGCTTGTCTTTTACCAATAATTTGTTAAAGCTATATTATAATATTTGGAGGCTCTTTAAAATAATCTAAACATTTGCATCTCTTGGAATTTGAATGAGAATAATGAACATTCTTTAATCAATATTATAATATTTGGAGGCTTGTTCATTAAAATTAAGTTAAACATTCGCATCTCTGGGAATTTTTTTTTTCAGAAGTTAAACATTCTCTTGTAATTGTTTTTAATTATGCAAATATTTCTTAATTTGAATGAGAATAACGAACATTTTTAAATCAATTCTTTCTACTTTTAATTTGGTTTTCTAACATGCTTATTAAAATAGAATCATAATATTTATTTAACTATTAAATATTTTTAATAATAAATTTATCTTTATTTAAATGAGAATAATGAATATTCTTATATCAATTCTCCTTCTTTTTAAGTTATTTATTTATTTTTTGTTATGATAAAAATATTTCTATTTAGCAAAGAATTTGAAAGCTTATTTTCATTTGAAAGCTTATTTTCATTATTAGCCCCTGGGACTATGATATTCACCTTATGGTTAATATTGTGCACTTGATCTACAAGAATAACAAAATGGCAATAATACAAAACAATATTGCCAGAACATAGAAACATCATATGAATTGAGACAAGTTGCAAAGATATTTTATTTTTCAAAAGCAAAATATAATGTTCACTTGCTTCTTTGAGGGGGAAACCTCCAACAGAGCAGAGCTCAATTACAATAAAACTTGATGCTTCTTCCCTTGTTGTATAAGACTATTTATAGATTTATGACATTCAAAACCCTAACTACTAGTGGTCCCTTGCATAACACAGGTTAACCACTTTATTTAATAACTATGGGCCGTTTATAACTAATTATCGTCCCTTTTCTATAATGCGAGTCAACCACTTACAACTATTATTAATGTAGATAACCGCTTATGGGCTTTATTGACTCAACTAATTAACTATGACTTTGACGAGGCCCCTTGGGCTAATTACAAGGGGTTAGGGTTGGACCCTAACATGCCCTCCCCCATAAAAAACAACC
This sequence comes from Pinus taeda, assembly GCA_000404065.3. Classification (NCBI taxonomy): domain Eukaryota; kingdom Viridiplantae; phylum Streptophyta; class Pinopsida; order Pinales; family Pinaceae; genus Pinus; species Pinus taeda. The sequence goes on along the minus strand of APFE031721726.1, from coordinate 17,312 downwards.
TTGTCCTCAAGGTTGAAGCTGTAGAAACTGTTGAAGAATAATGGGTTGTTCCCATGTCTCATCTTCTAGAGAGATGCCTTTCCACTTGATGAGTATTTCCTTGATCGTGCGGCCATGGAGATGTCTTTCGCGAGTATAGAGGACATGTTCGGGTTAGAGCTAGAGTCAACCTTCCTCATCCAATTCTAGCAGACTTGTTTGAAAACTACAATTGTTCCCCACAACTTTATTGCAGAAGGACACATGGAAGACTGGGTGGATTTTTGAAGTAGTCGGTAGGGGTAGTTTGTAAACGATTGCTCCTATATACTGAAGTACATGATAACACCCATAGAATTTTGGGGCTAGTTTTTGGCAACCATTTTCTTTGAGAGAGGTCTACTTATAAGGTTGGAGTGACAGGAACACCTGGTCGCTTACTTTAAATGATCTCTTTGAACGATGTTGCTCGACTTGTTGCTTCATTCGATTCTGAACTTGATGTAGATTATATTTGAGATGTGTGATCATGGCATCACTATTTTACATGCGCTGATCAACTGCCTGTATTTTGGAAGATCTAGGGATATAAGAAGTTGGTGAAGGTGGGAGTTGGCCATACACTACCTCATATGGCGTCATCTTGGTGGCTTCATAATAGTTAGTATTATATCACCATTTGACTAAAGGCAACCACTATATCCATTGATGTTGCTTGTTTGAAGTGAAGCACAACAAATATGTCTCCAAACATTTGTTGGTTGCTTCTGTTTGACCATCGGTTTGGCGATGATAAGCTACAATCAGTTGGAGTTACGTTCCCTATAGCTTGAAACCTTCCTGCCAAAAATTATTGGCGAAAGTGGAATCTTGATCAAACACAATGGAAGTTGGCATGCCATGCAGTTTGAATATTTGTTCCATGAAAAGTTGAGCCACCAATGTTGGGGTAAATCGGCGCGGTAGAGCGCAAAAATGAGCATATTTAGAAAGTCTGTCAACAAGCACAATGATGAATGATTCATTGCCTAAGTTTGGGAGACCTGTAATGAAGTCCATAGAAACATATGTCCATACAAAAGTAGGGAGTGACAAGGGTTGTAGGGTTCTTGGTAGCTTGATTGTTTCCTCTTTGTTGTATTGACATACTTCCCATTTAGCTACAAAAGTAATAATGACATGCTTCATGCTGGTCCAAAAGAAAGAGCGACATGCTCATGCATAAGTCTTCTGAACACCTGAATGTCCATCAACTGGAGAGGAGTGCAATTCTTCCAAGATGCAATGTTTGAGGATGGAGGTCGAGGATAACACTATTCGATCCTTATAGCGCAGAATCTCATCCTTCCAAGAGTAATCCTCTAAGGAATTAGGATATGTTTGTAATCTATTAATGAGCTGGGACAAAGAGGGGCGTGAGAGCCATTCATGATGGGCTACTTCAATCCAATCTAGTATGGGTAGAGAGAGGGATAACATGGTACCATCTTCCTTAAATTGGCGCGATAAGGCATCAACCACTACATTGTCATTCCCCTTATTATAAAGCATTTCATAGTCATATCCCAACATTTTTGTGAGCCATTTATTTTGTTGTGGCGACGATAGAAACTACTCTAGGAAGTATTTTAGGTTATGATGGTCAGTGCAGATTTGGAAATGACACCCCAATAAGTATGGCCGCCAAGTGTATACTAAATGTAAGATGGCCACCATTTCTTTCTCATATGTATATTGGCCCAGATGTTTGCTACTCATTTTTTGTTCGGTGAAAGATAATAGCCTACCTTCGTGTATTAATACTATGCCAATGTTGTACTTGAAGCATCACATTCAATCACAAAAGTTTTTATGAATTTTGGTAAGGCCAATACTAAAGTGTAGCACATGGCCTGTTTCAGAGACAAGAAGGCTTGCTAAACTGCATTAGTCCAAAAGAATGATTTTTTATTGAGAATATTAGTGAGGGGTTTGGAAATGCATCCATAATTGCTGAAAAATTTGCGATATTAGCCCGTGAGACCCAAGAATCCCCTTAAACTCTTCAAGTCTTTTGGCTAGGGCCAATCTTGAATTGCTTGAACCATTTTTAGATCAAACCTCACTCCACAACCCATAATGTGTCCTAAATACTCTAATTTTTCCATGATAAAGGAACACTTGGATAATTTGAAAAATAATTGGTGATCTTGGAGCATTTGAATTGTCTGGTCAACATGCTAAAGGTGTGTGTCCCATATTATGCTTTAGATGAGAATGTCATCAAAAAATACTAGGATGAATTTTCTGAGATATGGTTTCAGAAGGTGGTTCACAAGGCTCTGAAAATTTGATGGGGAATTACCGAGACCAAATGGCATGACCAGGAATTCATAACAGTCTTCATGAGTTTACAAGGTTGTCTTGGGAATGTAAACTTCCTTCATCTGTATTGGTGATAGCTTGAGCGGAGGTCCAGATTGGTAAACAAATTGGCACCACGTAGTTCATCAAGCAAATCATCAACTACTAGAATAGGAAATTTGTCCTTAATAGTGAGCTTGTTAAGGGCCCTAAAGTCAGGACACATGCACCATTCACCATATTTCTTTAAAACCATAACCACTAGAGATGAATAAGGTCTAGTGTTGGGATGAATAACACCGGTGTCGAGTAGTTCCTTGATGATTTTTCAATTTTGTTCTTTTTGTGCAAAAGGATATTAATAGGGTTAGACATATGGCAATTGGCTACCTAGGAGCAAAGGGATGATATGATCATGTTCAGCCCTAGAGGGTGGGAGCTCCTTAAGTTTATCAAAGACCTGCTTGTGGTGATCCAATACCTCTTTCATATTGGGATGAATGTTAGGAAGAGTGGATTCAATGGCATGGATGGCATTAAACTATACTACTATCACATGATGACCCTTTTTAAAAATATTCTCTATTCAATGCAAGCTAATGATAGTAGGAGCACCTTCCTAGAGTCCTTGCAATGTATAAATGTGGTCGTTCTAATTAAAGCTCATATATAACTCCTATAATTACATTGTGATAAGGCCCAATGTGCAAATCCATTCAGCACCTAGGACAATGTCACAACCAATAATTTAAGTGGAAAATATGTGCGTTTTGAGGTGATTATCCCCCATTTGAAGCTTAATATTTTCACAGTGTGCTTCACATTTCATGGTCCCCCCCATTAGTGATAAGGATTTGGAAATTAGATACCGCCTTGATAAAACAATGAATGGCTTTTGTTGCTCTCTTATGGAAAAAGTTATGCATGCTGCCGCTATCAATCAACACCACTACTGGTTGATGTTTATTAAAGCCTTAGACTTTAAGAGTCTCGGGAGAAGAAATGTCAGCTAAGGAATGGAATGAGATAACATACTCATCTGCAATAGCTATAGGATCAGTTTCTGGGGATGTTAGGGGTTCACCCTCTCCCTCAAACACTTTAGTGGGTGGAACTTCATCAATGGATTTTTTTTCAATAACATTGATTTGAAAGATTTTTGGTTCCATGCATTTATGTCCCAAGGAGTATTTGTCATCACAGTAGTAGTAGAGTCCTTGTTTCCTTCTTATGGCCATTTTTCCAGTGACACCTTTTGAACCTTAAGTGCTTGGGTAGGGCTCGTAGTGAGGGTGGGATGCACCTATGCGACAAAATTTGGATGATTAGATTGAGAATTTAAATCGAGTTCTACCTCTAAGGCCTTGTTGCATGCTTCCATCCAAGTAGCTAGGTGATGCACTCAAACATGGGCTTGGATGGCTTCCTTTAGGCCACTTATGAAACATTCCAAGTAAAAGGCATCTCCTAGTCCTTCAATCCAGATGGCCAATTGTTCAAAGGTTTCAATCTAGTCCCATATTGTACCCATTTTCTTGAGCTTACTGAGAGGACCCAGAAAGTGAGATTCCCGATCAAAGTAAGAATAAATGGATTTTGAGAATAGGTTCCAAGTTGGTCTCCCTAGATAGCATTTCTGATGCCATTGCCACCAGTGTCATCGCTTTTGGTCCAGGTAAATACCTCCCACATGTAGTTGAGTGTCATCATCCCAAATATTAGTAATGTGGAAATATTATTCCAACTTCCATTTGTGCCACCCATACTACCAGGTTAGAGCCATAAAATTTGTGCATGTCCAACTTGGGTGTCCAGTGGCTCGAATATTAGTGACCTCCATAGAATGAACATGATGACTAGATTCTCCTTCTACATGTGCGTCAACAATGTTTTCTTCCCTCATGGGTTTGTGAGACGCCCCCATGGCTTCCAATACTTGTGTGATTTTCTCGTTAAAGGATGCTTGGACTTGGTACTGGTGTGATAACTTGAGACCTAGTACTGTGCATACACTATCCCTAGTCAGATTTTGAACTTACTTAAGAGTAGTATGGTTGGAAAGAGGGGAAGCTTAGGATTTCAGTGACGTGGGTCACTTGAAGTTCCATTGGGAAAAATTTGGGACCACATAAAAATTAGGGGCTTACAGGTGAATGGTACTACTGAAATTAGCTATTCATCCTAAATCTTATGGGTTAGGTCCCTTGCAAGAGTCCCATGATGGACCCGAACTTTTTTTAAACTTAGAGAGGGTTTTTACTCCCAGCAGATCAATAATGTGATGGCAAAAATACAAAATGCTTGATACTGCCAATTATCTTGCAAAAATAAAGGTTGCACTATAGTAGCAGAAACCCCAAAGTCTCAGCACTACCAAATGTTCCGTGACAATCTGATCTTGACCATAGCGGCCAAAACCATTAGTGCACAAACAGTCTGATCTATGTTGTGAAAACACCAATTGTTGAATTTGATTTGTATGATAGTGGCAAAAACCCATCTTTTGGATCTGATATGTATAGTGTTAAGCCAATTAGTTATTCCTAAAGTACCAACTAAATACTACACATTAAATTGTCAACCTGAGGTCTCGTCTTTCTATTTCAAGGTTATCTACACAATTTATGCAAGAGAAATGTTGGTATGACTAATTATTGTTATCCTAATTAAAATAAAATCTGGAATGTTAAAGGAATGAACTCATAATTCAATCTCTAACTAAAACAATCCATTAAAAAATCAACTCCTAAATACTTTCTATAGGAAATAGCAAAAATAAACCTATCAAGCACCAAATTGTTACGTAGGAAACAAAAACTACAAAATGGAAAAGCATCACCACAAAATCATATCATTGAAAGCAATTGAATACGCAGATAATCAGTCTATGATAATCTATAGGAAACAACAATATATGGCAGTACACTTAACGAATTAACTAAAGAAAATCCACTCTGTAAATCTATTTAAAACAGAGTATGCAATTTAATAAACAGGCAATGGTAAGCTAAAAATGATTATACAAATGAAATGACTGAAACAAAAGAATCAAACACAAGTTTAATAATACAAGTAAGGACATTGTTTCTTCCAGGATTGGGCCCAAATCACCAGAATTGAACTGCCTTATAGAAGGAATTAACATAACAAATTAACTTTGAATAATAAATGTTCCCATTCAATTACAGAGAATCAATTACAATCGATGTCTTATCAAGTTTGAACTTATGTGAAAATAATATTACAACTAAACAACCCCTTTCGAGGCTCAATGTTAAGTTTTTACACTATGTCGTCAAAGTATAAGAACAATGAATCTATTTATAATAGAGAGCGACCTTGAGAATATGAAGATTCCCAGGATGCTCATTTTAAGTTACAAGAGGTTTTAATATATCTAGATGACCAAGTCATAGGCCCATCCTTAACTAATTCATTTTTAACAAGGTTCAACAACCTAAAGTTATCTGATCTCCTATGAACATTCTAGAAAGTAACATTGAGTGTCAATTCATCAATAGATTCTTGTCCAAAATAAGGATCCAATTGTAAGTAAATAAGGTTTTAGTCGTCAGATCCATTCACAAAAAATATAAGATAATAAGAATATATAAAACACTTCTAGAATCCATACTTCATAAGTTGTCATATCCTAATTGCAAGAAATACTTAGAAAATAATATGAAAACTAGGTAAAAAGGTAAGGAAATTATGACAATTATGAGGCCCAACATACAACAGTGCTTAAACCCTAACTGTCGGATATGTTCTGGATGAAAAGTTAGGGGGGCAATCTTCAGATAGCTGAGAGAACTATGGTCACAAAGAAGTGCTAGGTGCTACAAATCGTGATATACAAAGGGGTCAAATAATAGTACTCGGCCCAATCTTTCAAAACACAAACTATTTCTGCGAGGGTAGGTAGTTAGCCCGGTCCCTAACCACATGTGTCATATGGCCGCCATTAGGGAATAAATATTTGACGTTAAGGCTATATTGGCGTGATTAAACATGTGACATTTTGCACCAATTTTGGCAGGAATTATTCCGATCCTAGGAGAATTTGTTGCTCAACGGTTGGTGGAAAGCCATAATACATAGAATGGTTAGTTAATTTTGCAGAATTGTAGGACAAATAAAAAAAATTTGTTCCAGGAAGCATATATTACTCATTTTTTAACCTTTTTAAGCTCAAGAAGAGCTTAGATAGGGGTTTTCGAGAATTCTAGACACAATGGCAATGTCATTTTTGCAAATTGAGCTATGTAAACTAACGTAATTTTATATTTGAGCATATAATTTAAAGGCCCAACATTGGAAGGTGGACATGGAGACGTAGCCTAGGTTGAGTGAACTTTGTCATCAAATTATTGTTTGTGTGATGTTGTTCATGGTCTATTTTTCTCTATTTTATTTTTTCAAACTTAACTAAAAAAACTAAGCTTATTTGTTTTGGAAAATTGATCCATTTCCCACAAGACATAAACTTGCTTGTAATTTTTTTATGAAACCTTCAAGTTTTTAATTTCATATCAGTTTTGAATCAGAGCATGGTTGTTTTTAAGGTTTGATTATGTTTGGAAGTGATTTCTTGATGCTTACAATGTTAAAGTTTAAAAGTGGAGGAGGATTGGTTGAAGAGACAAATCGTCAAATTGGTTCAAGGAGGTCACAAACTCCTCAAACTCCACCAATCATAGCACATGAAGAAGGACATGAGATGATGTCTAAGGATGAAAGAGATTTCAAAAATGCTTTCTATGACATGTTTGAGATAGTGAAAGTCTTATATAAAAAGATGACAACAAGGTTGCATGGAGAGAGTTCAAATCAACCAAAAAGTAAAGGTGCTGATGGGAGAAAGCCTCCACCTCCACCTCCTCTTTCACCTCCACCATATCCTCCATCCTCATCTCCTTATTCATCTCCTTCAGATACTCCTCCAAGATCTCTAAAAGGACATACTGAGTCTCTTTTGTTAAATATTGGTGTGAAGTTTGAATTTGCTATGTACAATGGGGGAAGTAAACGTTGAAAATTTGGGTAATTGGGTTCATCAATTTGAAGTCTATTGAATGATTCAAATGATTAAAGATGATGTTACCAAGATCCATATTTCTTCTCTTCATTTGGAAAGTGTAACCCTCATCTAGTGGGAGGGCAGAACTTAAGAAGATTGGAAGAATGTGGTAAAATTATCTCTTCTTGGAATGTTTTTGTAGCTGAATTAAGAAGAAAAATTTATCCATTAGCTGACATGCAAAAGGAAATTATGGATTGAAAAATTTTTAGCCAAGCTAAAGGTCAGAGTGTTCAAATTTACACACAAGAATACATAGGTAGATTACATAGTTATCTAAGACATACAATTCTTATGTTTAATCCCACCAATATAGATGAAGTATGTGTTCATGCAACTCATTTTGAAGCAATAGGGAAGAATGTTCCTCAAGAGACTAGAAAGAAACCATCCAAATCTGGAGACAAATGAAATGGAAAGTTTAAAGGCAAAGGAAAAAAGAATTCCACAACAAAGAAATAGGGAGAGATAATTACTTGAAAATATTGTTCAAAAGAAGGCCATGATGAAGAGAATTGCTAGAAACTAAATCTAGAAATGAGACCAAAGAAGTTTAAAAACAAGGGGAAACAAAATACT
>APFE031721722.1:0-26961 GCA_000404065.3 Pinus taeda | reverse complement strand
TTTTGTAGTGCCCTTCCTTTCCGCATTTCCAGCACACCACCTTTATAGGTTTTCCTGGAGATTTATATCTCCCTCTAGATTTAGATCTCCCACTCGATGACTTATTTTTGTTTTTGTTCTGGGACTAGCCTCATATAGACAAGGCATCACCATTATAGCTCTCCATATTTTTCCATCTCATCTCCTCTGTAAGCAAGGATGAGACTATTTCATCAAACTGCAAGGCAGTTGCATTGCTACCTATTGCAATAACCAGACTATCCCACGAATCTGGTAAAGAACACAACAAACTGATGCACTTATCTTCATCTGAAATTTTAATATCAATAGATGCTAACTGACTTACCACAGTGTTAAATGCGTTCAGATGTTCTATCACTGAGTCTCCATCTTTCATCTCAGGTTATACAGTTTTTTGTGCAGGAATAGTTTGTTCACCAGAGACTTAGATTGGTACAAAGTCCCTAACTTGTCCCACAAAGCCTTCGCTCTAGCTTCCCCTGATACATTCAATAATATTTAATCTGAGAGACACACAATCATATTGTGTTTTTTGCCTTCCAATCCAACTTCTTCCATTCTTCATCGGACACTCCCGTTGGTTTAGTACCCCGATCTACCGCAATCCACTGATCTTTATCCACCAACAGATCCTCCATCTTGAGTTTCCTACAAACTCAAAACTCTGACATGTAAATTTCTTGATCTCTATCTTATCCACTGCTCGCATCTTCTTTCATCCAGCCATAAATCGATCCCACAATTTTCTCACTGAGCAGGGGTCCTAACCAATAGGCGTCGAGTGAACCCCTCAGCAACAAAGCGTCCACTTGAAGCCAAACACTCTGAACCGAAATGTAGGTTTTAAACCCCATACAGAAATTACTACATACGAATTCCTAAAAACACCAGAAAATAAACAATATGCGAGAGCATAACACATAAAACAACATTTACATAGAGATTTTCCCCTGGATCCCAAACCCCAGGACTACCCCTACCCTGCCTGATTTTTCACTTAATGTCCTTTCAATTTTATAATACATATTTATACATGCCGAAGCATCCAATACCATGGACTGAAAACCATCGCGTCCAAAAACATGTGCGAAAATCATGCACAAAACCATAGGTGGGTCTGCCCAACCTCACATAGGGTCCAAAACCAAAATTTTCCAGGGCACTACCCTGGAACCCATAAAGTGGGGTTATGGGTATGCCTCAAACCCCTGTGATCCCCCTCGGCTACACAATCGGTGCAACGAAGGGGGGCTCTGCCCCCCCCCTAACCCACTGGTTAACTACGTGGGCTAGTCGTGGAAAGAATATAACACAACCCAACATTTACAATAAAAAAATTCCAATCCTACTGACATCCTAGGCCTCTCTCCTTATATATATGAAGTCTCTAATGACTTCCTTAAAATTAGGGAGGCTCGGCTCCCAAACTCGAGATAAACTGGTGCTTTGACTTTCACTTGCTCGGCTGCCTTCTAGTCCTCATGATTTGGTTGTTTGCGCTCCGAGTTGATGGAGGAATATTCGAAAGGAGTGGTAGTAAATGAGGAGGATTTACCTCCTATAATTCCTCTTCCTTGTCCCTTTCGAGTTTTGACCAAGGTATTTCCCAAAATTCCTTGCTTTTATCTTTTAATCCTGTGTTAAATGCACATTAGACCACAAAGTAAAATATCCAACTCTAACTCATCTCATAAACAAAATATAATAAAAAGTATGCAATAAGTTGTGAGAATAGTTGGTTTGACTAAGCTAGGAGGTGAATTAAGGCCCATATAATTACCCAATGATGAGGCTCATCACTTGGCTAATTAACGCTAAACCTGGGTCAGGGCCCATCAAGCCAACATTATGATTTTCTAAAGTTTGTTTTATGTTTATTATTTTCCCCAATTTTTTATGTTTATTATTACCAACCATTTAATTTATGTGGTTGTGCTTATAATTCATTTCTAATTTGGAAAAGTGTAGTATTATAAATGCAAATGAATTTTTTACACTATATTTTGGGACAAAAATTAAGGAAATGTTTAAACATTAATATCTCATATCTTTTTCATGAAGGAGAAGCCTATATATTAAGACATTGACGATGAGACAATACATGTTTTTTTTGTTTAATTTTAAATTATTATAGATCCTTAACTCTGGATGTATCAAGTAGAGATGGATAAAATATCTCATGATGCAAACATCCTTTTGAGTGCAAAATTTGGAGAAGGATCTTCAAGTCAATATATTTGATTTGCTCTTGGTAGATCAAGAGTTATGATCAATATATTTACGCCAATAGATTATTGAAGAAGGATCTTCAGGTCAAGAGATTTGATTTGCTTTTGGTAGATCAAGTGTTATGTTTATTATTACCAACCATTTAATTTATGTGACTGTGCTTATAATTCATTTCTAATTTGGAAAAGTGTAGTATTATAAATGCAAATGAATTTTTTACACAATCTTTTGGGACAAAAAATAAGGAAATGTTTAAACATTAATATATCATACCTTATTCATGAAGGAGAGGACTATATATTAAGGCATTGCTGATGTGACAATACCGTTTTTTTATTGTTTAATTTTAAATTATTATAGATCCTTAACTCTGGATATACCAAGTATAGGTGGATCAAATATCTCAAGATGCAAACATCCTTTTGAGCGAAAATTTTGAAGAAGGATCTTCAGGTCAAGAAATTTGATTTGCACTTGGTAGATCAAGAGTTGTGATCAATATATTCTAGTTTTGAATAGCGAAGTAATAAGATGTTTTAATTAAAAATTTTAAATGTTACATGTCAATTCCATGTTAAATATTGAATGATTTGCAAATCTCCCTCATACTATTGAATTAGAAAGAACCTATTAATGAAAATAAAAACTCCACAATAATAATTTTTATTACTATTTTTAAATGTTACATTGGAATGAATTAACACATGTCCCTCATATATGATATATTATAATTATATAATTATATATAATAATATAGATTATATTTATATATATAAATATTATATATATTATATATATATATATAAATATATATATATATATAATATAGATCATATTAACTCTAGAATCTACTAAGGACCAAATGGATCAAATCTCTTTTCACTTTTAAAAGAGGTTTGCACCTCAAGAAATCTTGATCCCATCTCGGCTATTGGTGGATCCAGAGGGAGATGGATCTAGGTTGGTTTGATTATTAATTATAATTAATTTCAGAGAGGCACTCTACAACTTAGTATGGGAGAGATGTTGTCCTGTAACATTACATTTAAGAATAGTAAAATAACAATTTAAATTAAAAATCTTAATAAAAAAGAAATTAATGTTGGCCATAATTACAATATTTCAATTTACAACTTAATCTCATATAACTTTATATAGAGATATAAAGTAACCAAAAGTAAAAAAAAACATAAAAAAAAAACTTTTATTATGAGGAAGAAATGTAATGAGTAAAAAAATATAATTTACTTTTTACTATAAAGAAGAAATGTATTTTTTTTCACATTATAGTATTATTGATATTACATTATATTAATAGTTTCTTTCTAATTTAATGTATGAGGGATATTTGTAAAATTTTCAATGCTTAATATGGATTTGATATGTAATATTTTAGTGAATATTATAATAAAAATAATCAAATGTATATATATAGGAAAAAAAAATATGAAAGGTATTATACATTTTCATGGTGTGGAAGAGGATTTAAATAAAATATGTAAATATCAATTACATATATACTAATCTAGTTAGATCATCTTAACTTTGGATTACAGACCTAGAAGGATCAAACCTCTTTTCATGTAAAATATGTTTGCGATCTTAAAAGATTTGATATATTATATATAGTATATATATATATGTGTGTGTGTGTGTGTGTGTGTTGTGTGTGTGTGTGTGTGTGTGTGTGTGTGTAAGTTAACTCAGCATAGATTAAGTTGCACATCATGAAATATCAATAATATTATTTTTACATGTTATTTGTCAACTCCATATTAAATAGTAAAAGAACTACATATCTCCCTCTCACTAAAAAAATAAATAAATTACTATTATTATTTTTTAGTTTCAATTACTTTATCTCTATATAAAAAGTTGATGTAAAATTAAAGCGGAAATTGAATTATTTTATTTATGGACGACCTTGATTTTTTTGTTATCACTTCTTTTTAATTTGTTATCCTAAATATTATTTTATTATTTTTAAATATAACGTGACATATCCCTCATAATGGGTTATAGAGTGCCTATCTACACAGTGGGATCACCTTTAGGCACACTGAAAACTTCTCCCTTATATTAGGCATTTCCCTCTGAGTGCAATGACATCTTCCTCATACTATGTTCTTGAGCACCTTTGGGTGCACCCTCATAATGGGTTGTAGAGTGTCGCCCTACATAGTGAGATCACCCTTAGGCGTAAGTGAAACATCTACCTCATACTAGACATTGTGCCTCTCGGTGTAATGACATCTCCCTTATACTATGTTGTAGAGCTCCTTTGGGCACAATAATATAAGTGAGATGTCGTCACATAATATTATATAATATTATATTAAAAAATAATAATATTGAAATAGTCTTAAAATTAAGAGTGACTAAATTAGTAACACCATCACACATTACACATAGTTATACACCGACATAGATCCATCTTAACCACTATTCTAAAGACAAAAATAGGTAATATTTATTGAGGTGGATCAAATATATTAAGGTGCAAATTTATGTTTGAATGCAAATTTTGAGAAAAGGTTTCCACCTCAATATATTTGATCTTCCTAATTTCAATTCTTTTTGAATTTATGTTTCAATTTTTATTTTTGTTTGTTACATAATGTGTCATGAAATGACTGGCATGCCTAACCCGTGGCTTGAATAGTTGTGACCCAGGAGCATCTTAGATGTCAAAATCATTGGAGGATCGCACCCGACTTGGACCACGCTAGCCCTTGGCATGGTTATATTTTTTCCCACAAAGTTTCACTTGACAATATTTTCACCTCAGAGTGCTTTAACAAAACACCTATCACCATCCATTGTACACCTAGTGGTCAATTTATTTTCAATTTTAATTTATATCTAAATTTTTATTTTATTTCTATCTTAATTATGTTAATAGGTTTTCTATTTTAGCTTAGGATTTCCATAATTTTAATTCAATTATCAATAATTATTAGGTGGATGATAGGGATTTAACCTCCATAGAATATTTTAGAATATTCTTAGTATATACAAAAATCAAAGGTTGAGATTTATTAGGAGAGAATTTATGTTTTTTTATCCTTTTAATTAAATTCATTAATTAGAAAAAAATCCATATGAACAAGTGTCATATGAAATGAGTTATGGTTTGTTGGGAATGTGGCATTGATAAGCCATGGTATTGACTCATAGTACTATAACAAAGATTATTTATAGATTAAAGATCTCGATAATAAAGTGGGGGATGAATCTCCATGTTTAATTTTTTTTTTACATGCCATAATTTATCTGTTGTATGTTTTGGGGGGTTTTTTGGCGTGTTTTCCTATCTAATTTTCCACAATCAGATAGAGATTTGTCGGAATCACAATTTTGAGTTGTGAACTCTCAACAATTAAAGTGTCACATGCATTTTTCAATGTGTTGAATTCATGTGCAATGAAAATGTGATTTTAAACAACAAAAATCAAGATTGGATTAAAAAATAATTGTCCTTTAAAAAGACCAAAATGTATAATGTTACAATATCTTTTTCAATGTACAAATGTTTAAATTAGATATCAATTATTTTTATCATCAATAATAATAATAAGTACAATTATGATTAATTAATTCTTATGATATTTTTAATAATTTTAGCAACTTGGTCCTAGGGGCAGCTCAACTGAAGTAATGTGAGTCATTAGAAAACTAAGAGATCCAAGGTTCAAATTCCCTAGGTTTATGGAGAGGAGGACAAGCCATAGACCCCAGAGATTTGCTAGTAGCTAAGATGGGTTCATCTTAACACAAAAAAAAAAAACCTTGGGATCTATAATGAAATAGGTGTCTTTATTGATATTATGAATTGAAGTTGGGTTCATCTTGAAAAAAAAAAAAAACTTAAGATCTATCATGAAATAGGTGTTTTTATTCATATTATGAATTGATGCTCAATCATTTAATTTATATGATTGTGCTAGTTTCTATTGTTATCAAATCCTTTACTTATTCCTCTTAAATTACTGTCATATTATAGATGTATTGATAGAGTAATGGCATATACCTTTTATGAAATATATATCCTTTTCAAAATTGTATATAAATATATGCACACTTAACATATATATTTTTCATTTATTATGTGTGGTTGTTAATTTGTGTGTGTGTGTGTTTGTGCCACTCATATTGATATTCATTACCTATAGCCATATATAGGTTTAATTGGATATTCATATTCACAATTTTGATTGCATAGGTCCAAAAATATGTGCATTATTTTCTATACCAACATAGATCAATCTCTACTTTGGATCTATAAGTGTCGAGAGGGATCAAATCTCTTGAGGTGAAAACCTTAAAGAGATTTAAATATTGAATTTGAGAAAAGGTTTGCACCTCGAGAAATTTGATCCCTCTTGGAGCTTAATAGATCCAAAGCTGAGATGGATCTATGTTGATTTATATAATAGATACTAGCATAACCACATTTATATTAATATAAATGTGGTTGATAGATGCCGATAGGCGTATACTATTAATTATTCATATTAACATTAATTTTATTAATAATGTGAATAATATTAATAATAACAATTTCTAAAATAATTATTCGACATTAACAATATGCGCATATAAGAAAATATTATAAAAACTAAATTAACAATTTAATATAACAAAGCATGAAATTAGATAAAACATTTTAATAAAAAAAAATTAAATCATCTTAAATATATGACATTATTCATAGAAGGAATGAATAAAACAAAGCAATCAAATTAATAAAAATTCAATTAATCCATAACAAATGAAATAATTTTAGGAATTAATAATAGGTCACATAAGAAATACCATAAAAAGAATAATGAAACACAATTTAATAAAAAACCATGGAATTAAATAAAACATATTAATAAAAATTAATAACCTAAATATATACAAATATATCATAAAATAAACAATGAAATTAACAATCCCCAAAATACAATCGAGAAGAACATAATTAATTAATAAAAATTAATAACCAAAATACAATTGTTAACCAATGTGAAATGTTGCTAAAATAATGTTGGTAATCAGAAATATCAAATAATTCTCGTAATTAAAAATCTTAAATAATGTTGGTAATTGAACTATTAATAATAATACTATTTGTTAAAATGGAAAATATTATTATTCAGAAAAACAATATAAATAAAATGGAAAATAAGAAAACAAAAACATATTAATTTAAAAATATAAATTTAATATAATTACACGAAATAATCTAAGAAAATTCTAAAAAAACCAATATAAATACAAATACTGATGAGTAAGTATAAGCATAGGAAAAGGTAAATGCATTGAACAGAACATAAATTTGCACATCAACAAGAACTGTTGTGAATCTCTAACAAGCATTTACAATACTTAAGAAAGGATGATTCTCGCAATCTCAGTCACAATGCGACAAAAAAGTGAGATGAAATTTAAAACATTACAAGACAAATAACAATAACGGAGAATTTAATAACATTGAAAGAAATAACAATAACAATGACAACCCATTCCACAACAAAATTCAAGTCTTGACACTCGACCAGAACATAGTTATTTGATAGCAGCCTCTTCCAAAACATAGCTAGAGCGGTGGCAAAAGCAACACCAATTCAAATCAATAAGATAATGATCACGATACTTCACGCTTTTAAGCCAGTTCCTTCTTGTTTTCCTTCCTAATTCTGTTTGGTGGAAATGGTATAAAGTTTGAACATTTGGTTTCATTCCACTCAAAACACGGATATGCTCATCGAAAAAATCAAGATGGAAGCCATGTCTTCTATCAAACCTTGTGCAAATAAAGATAACAAAACTAATGGTTTTCCTAATAGAATTAATCGCTCTGATGTAATAATTACCATCATTGTTCTCCATATCTGTGAATCGTAGACAAAAAGATACAATTAAAATCAGTACATTGAAAGAAAACAAATTAACAAAAACAAAACAATTTATTTATGATTTTGGTTATTTCATATTCAAACATAAATATAAGAGGATTGAAAAGAATGAGAAGAAAAAAATACAAACAACTACAATTCAATCAATCAAACAACAATTGCTCCAAAATAGTCAATTTACTTCAATAATGAACAAATGTATTGAAATCAAGAAAAAGAAAAACAAACAACTAATGAGGGTGCATAAAAGCAATTGCAAAAAATAATAACAACTAAAGAGAAGTAATCTTCATTTTTCTTAAACGCATGTGTTATCACTCTAGTAATTCCTTTGAAGTAGCAAGAAGGAAAAACCAAAGGTAACCACTATCCACTTTTGGAGATCAGGACCTAGCCTTCTTGATGCTCAGAGAGGACTCTCTCTTTAATATTTAACTTTGTTTAGTTAAGATGTTTTTAGGCTAGATATGACTGTTCAAGGGTTGTTTGATTTCATTTGAGATTGGGTGGTGGGATCTGCTTAGACAGATGGATAAATTGATGTTTTTTAACCAATGGGCTATGGAGTCAACTAATAAGGAAGAAAAACTGGATTAACTCATTAAAGGGGATTTTCCAAGGGCAGGATAGGAGAGTGTATTTTAGATATTTGAGACAGAGGGGTGAAAGGGTTTCACTTGGGGTGAGAAATTTCCAATGAAAATGGGATATTTGTTGCTTACCATAATCTTTGGGTTTCCATGAAGCTTTTGAATTGTTTCCATAAATGCAGTAGCAATTTTACTAGCTTTAAAAGGATGAGATAATGCACAAAAGTGTGCATACTTGGTAAGTCCATCAACTACCACCATGATGACACTATTTCCTTCAAACTTGGGTAAACATGTGATAAAATTCATTGAGACCTCCTCCCAATGTTGACTTGGAATGGCTAAAGGTTGTAATAGACCCAAGGCCTTAATTGTCTCAACTTTATTTTGTTGGCAAACCAAACATTCTGCCATAAACTTCTAAATATCATATTTAAAACCATTCCAAAAAAACTCCTTCTTGACCCTATGGTAAGTTTTTAAAAATCTTGAGTTCCCTCCTAAGGGAGAGGTGTGCAATTCCAAAAGAATCTTTTTTTTTTAGTTGAGAATTCTTACAAAGATATAAGTGATCCTTGTACAATAATCAATCATTTTTCCATATAAATGTATTAGATGTACTAGGATCTTTCTATAACTTTTGAATGAGTATCCACACCTCTTCATTATTCTTCTATTCATCCCTTGCTTCAGTTATCCACTCAGGTTGGATAATAGAAATGGGTCAAAGCAATGATTCCACATCCTCATCCTTTCTTGAGAGTGCATCTGCAACAACATTTTTCTTCCCTTTTTTGTGGATGATTTCAAATTCATAACCCAACATATTTATCACCCATTTTTTCTTCTCTTTTGAAGATATTATTTGTTACAAAAAGTATTTAAGGCTATGATAATCTATTTTTACCTTGAAATGTCTTCCTATTAGGTAAGGTCGTCATTCTTTTAGTGCATGTAGTATTTCCAACATTTCCTTCTCGTAAATAAGTTTGTGTAAATACTTTCCTTTGAGTGGACGTCTTTTAAAAGCAATGGGTCTTCCTTCTTTCATTAAAACAACTCCAATTTCATTTCTTGAGGCATCACATTCCACAATAAATGTTTTTGTAAAGTTTGGCGTAGCTAAGACCGGTTCTTGGCACATTTCCTCTTTAAGATATTCAAAGGCCATAGTTTCTTTTGGAGTCCAAGAAAATGCATCTTTCTTTAGTAATGATGTTAGAGGTGCTACTATTCTTCCATAATTCTTAACAAACTTGTGGTAATACCTTGTCAACTTGATAAATCCTTGAAGATTCTTTATGGTTGTATGTATTTTCCATTTCTTAAGGGATTTAATTTTGGTAGGGTCTACCTTAACACCCTCATGAGATACAATACGACCCAAATATTCCACCTCTTGTACTCCAAAGTAAAATTTGTAGGTTTTTTCATATAATTGTTTCTCCTCCAATAGTTTGAACACCCTGTGAACATGTTGAATATGATCCTTCCAATAGTTGTTGTAGATTAGTATATCATCAAAAAATACTAACACAAATTTTCTAAGCAGTTAAGGGTTCTCAGACCTGGATAATGGATGAGGAAGGAAGAAGTAATCGAAACCAAAGGGCAATTAAGGATCCTTTAAATTATATTATTCATGAAATCAATTTAAACCAAAGAGTAATCAAGAATTATTATATTTAAATATCAGAAGAAAATATTCAAATGCTTCGTTGTTAAAATAGAGTGTGATTTAAGCAAGTTTTGAAATATTATTCCAGCTATAGCATTTAGATTGAAACACATATAAGGTTATGAATAACTTTGAGAAAATTTGACAAAAGCACATGAAAATACTTGTCTGAAATTCGCTCAACACATGAATCCTTGGATAAGTCTGATCTTTATTAATCAATCCAACTTGCTGGCTCATCAACTGATACAATAGCCTTCTGAGTCTTCTTGATCAAAAAATCTATAGAAATGTCTAATAGAATCCACACCACATACTTCGAATTGTGAAGTATTTATACAAAAGTTTATTACAAAATATCTCAAACTAATTTGAGATTTAATCTAGGAATTAAAATATCTTCTTGCAAGAAGATAGAGACAGTTATTGAACTGCTTCATGCTGTCCCTTTTGTTTTGGTACTGTTGGCTTTTATGATTTAGTTTTAGCACTTTATGTTGCTTTGTTGTTTGATCTTTAACGCCGAAAGCTTCATTTACTTTAGCCTTTTATCTGATATACTTTGACACTGATACACTTTGACTTTGTTGATCTATCTTCATCTTTTTACCTGGTTGTTTTACTTTTACTGTACATTAACCTTTTTACTGCATATTTCTTATAGCAAATCAGTTAATGTCTCCCATGCCTCAAAATTAGGTAATTGGATTTTTAGCATCCTCCTATATATTTCATCTGCCTCTGTGTACTTAGCAAAAGTAGGCTTAGTGATGAACAAGTGTTTTACCTCATGCTGGAGGTAAAACTAGTTTTCAAATCTCTGGTAGAGTACTTTGCTTGTTGGCAATGCCTTCATTGATAATGTATTGACCTGCTCTTTTGATAGCTCTCTGATTTTGTTGTTGTAATCCTGCTATGTCATGATATTTTCATTTATCACTAAGGGACTGGGTAACCTTTCTCTCTCAAAATTTGAAATTTAGCCATAAATCTATCAACAGCTACTTGCATATTCTAACACTTGTCCTCCAAGTTTAGCATTAAGCTTCTCTTGGAGAGGACCTTTCTCACCTCCAAAATTGTTTATGTCTTGTCCTCTATTTCCAATTCCCGAAGCTCATACTTATTCTTACTATTAAGGAATTAGATAATTCTGGTAGCATCTTCTGGCATTTCTCCTAATTCTTCTTTTACTCTTTGGATGGCCTCTGTAGCCATCTTTATTAAATCTATCTGTTCAAAGATCAACTAAATGGATGGCCAAATATTATTGACAAAGTCAATGATATTGGCCCATGGTAGTTCCTTAGCCTAATCAAGGGGTTCTTTCAGTGTTAGGTCTTTCTCCAGGGCTTTGAGTCTTTCACTCATCCTAGTAGCCTTCTTCACTTCTTCTTTGTGCATGATTTTGGCAAGCTTGTAATCAGCTTCCAAGCTTGTCACTTTCTCTTTTAACTTATTCATTTATGTGGCTTGTATGGACATCTCTTCCATAGCTCTAACTAATTTTGCTGCTTCTTCTCCTGATGTACCTACTGCTGATGTAGATTCTATGGAAACTGGTTGTGTTGTGGCCATAGGAGCTGTGGGAGCCAATGAGGCTACAATGTGGAAGGAACAGTGGTGGTGACTGCTGGGATGACATTCACTGAGGTAGTGGGGTAGTGGCAATATCAGTCTACTTTAATTGGATTAGGCTGTCCAATTCCTTCTCTTTCTCCCTCAACTGATCATTTAGTTTGAGGACCAAGTCCATCAAATCTTCATACCTTGTTTGATTTTCCAATACTTCCTATGTCTGGGGATATTGCAGTTGAGGTATCTTAAATTGCTTCTTGAGTGCTACAATGTCATCATTCTTTTTCTTGATTAGTTTTTCAATAGCTTTGATGTCTCTGGGTTCATGTCCCAATTCAATCACTAAGTCTTCCAAAGACTTGATTATGGTGTCTTTGGCCTGTGAGGAGACCTTTTCCAACTGATACTAGGTTGAGATATTTTTCAAATAATTCTACAACTGAAGGGCAGCTATGGCTTTTCTTGTAAGGGTGGAGTAAATCATTTCTCCAGCCTATTTGTGAAATTCAATTTGGTTAATGGGATGAATATCGCTTGCCAATATTTCAAAATCAATCTTTTTGTAATCTGTTGATGTCCTTGGTTGTTGTACAGTTGCCTTTATAAAAGAAATTTTCATCTTTCCTTCCTTGATGTCAAAAGTTGACATCGACCTAGTTTGATTGGTAGGTGTGAGTTTGAGATATTGAGCATAGGATTGTGCCTTTAGTTTCTCATTTCTCATTTTGATTTCTTTGAACTTGTCCTTAATGTCCTTATCCTTATTAGCGGGCCTACTAAATGAGGAGACTTCTACACTGAGCTACCTTTCCAAAATATGAGTATGTGATGTGGATGGCTCCTGTGTTTCTCTAGATGGAGTTGTGCCTTTACTTCTGTCTAACTCAGTATCAATTATTTCTACTCAGCCTTTTGTGTCTTCCTGTTTTGAAACAGGATTGAGCCTAGGCCTTTTGCTCTGACTGGCTCCATATTGTACATTAGATGTGTCCATTCCTAAATTGGAGGTTTCTTCTCTGCCCCTTTTTGGATTCTTTTCCTCATTCTAAGGAGTTTGCGTAATAGGAGGGGTGCTCATGGTTCTTTCTTGTTGTTCAGGTACCTGCAGAAATGAGCTTTCATCAAACTGTCTTTCTAAATCAATAAAGGTATTCTCAACATCTACCTTTGTACTATTTCTGTCTAAGAGAGTATTTTCCAACCACTCAAATTGCTTAGCATATCTCTCTATTTCTAGTATAGGGTGATGAATATAAGGTCCCAACTTGACCTTCTTTCTCAGTTTAGTCATAAACTCCCGAGGGTCATACCTCCACATGAAAATTTTTTGAAACTTCATTTGTTGCAGAATTTGGTCTACTTCCTCCCCTGCCTCTCTAGAATTGCAAATGAAGGGGCCTAACTAGTTTTTTACCATGAATTGAGATCTTTTCTTGGTTGAGACAAAATTGATCCCATCAGAGTTCATTATATGCCTGTAGTACTCTAGAGCAAATAACCTCGTGTGGAGGTATTTGGGCAGTTTGTATGGGGCAAGCTAGCAACCATAGATTCTTATTTATGTGTGGTTTTGGTAAAGGTACCAATCTCCCACCTTACTTTGCTTAGACAACTGGAGCACCCTTTTGATCTCTTGACTTATTCTAGGTGGAGGGCTTTCTGTCAGCATGTTCATGACTAGATGGACAAATGAGTCAATGAAATCTGTATAGGTATATGGTGATTGAAACTTGTGGAAAAGTGGGGTCCAAAATATAATAGACCTGGGCTGGGCTTTAGTATCCAACTTTTGGAGAGTATCGAAATCTTTCTGGCTGATAGTATAAAAACATGTGGTAGAGAACATATGAGTATTTGAATACTCTCTCATTGTGCATTCTGGTGAATTGTTCATTCATCCTTTCAACTATGAACTGGGCATAATTATACAAAGTAGCAGGAGGCTTTCCTGGGGTGAAAATGGACATAAAGGCCAGGATGAGCTCATCAACAAATTCATCAGTGGTACAGCCCAAAATACATGATATCATAGTCACAATATGCTTGGCCCTTTAAGAGAAAATGGCAGAAACATATGGAGGGGCATCTTTAGGAATGTGCTGCTCTTCTACAATAAAAGTTTGGAATATTTGGGCTAATCTAGAGCGACTCAACTTAGTGTACAGGCCTAAAAAATCCCCAATGGAGAGTGGGGTCAGGTTTGGACCTGGTTGGACTTGCAAATTCTCATTAATTGATTCAACTGTAATTGTGAACAAAACCTTTTGGTTAGAGGACGTTATAGCTCTTTGGCTGGGAATGTAATAGGCATGGCACATATGAACAATTTCAGGGAAGACATGTACCTCTGGAAACTAGTATTTGGGAAAATTTGACTCCCAAAGGCCAATATCATCAGCATGGTTCAGATATCTATCCCTACTCAAGCAATGGATATTAAGTAGGAGTGTATGGGTAGTTGTATCTTTGATTTGGAAATCCCTGTCAGCCAGGGGAAGGTGGTCAAGGTCCAAATAGGGAGTTGGGACAAGTCTGACATCCATGGCAATAGGGGCAGCCATAATTCAGTTCTTGTGGATTTGAATTTGGAAATAACAGGTTTATTCAGAGGTTTTGAAGGAAACTGGAAACTTATAGAAGGGTTTGGTCACAGACTTTTAAATTTAAAGTAATTTCAATTAATTTTACTTTATTAAAACACTTTAAAGACTGAACGCTTTCAAATTTTAAGGGGTGACTCATAACTTGTTTTCAAATACTTGGAATTTGGGTGAATTGACTTAAAATTTAGTGTTCTCGGCAACTATAGAAATTCGAATGGCTCTGGTATAGACTGAGAGGTTGATTGGGGTCTTTGCAACTTCTTGAGGAGTGGAATTTGAGGTCTATTGGTGAATTCAACGTTTGCAGGAGTCGCACTATTTTGCAGAGGTTTACACAGAAAATGAGTGAAAAAAGACAAAATGGGGTATCTTGGCATTTTTATGGAGCAACGATCACTTTTTGGTGGGTAATTCTCAAATGAACAGTGGGCAATTTTTCGGGTTTGGTGGGGAGGTGGTTTCCCAAGCCATTGCACCGCTTTTGTGGGGGAGGCGGTTTTTGGGAGGGGTCACCTGATCTATGCTAGCACGTGACACGTAGCATATGGGGGCCACGGAAAAACCACTTTATCAGGCGGGTAAAGGTTAGGCGTCAGGTGAACCCGATATGGTTGTGGACTGTCAGATGTGGGCACTGATGATCGGATGGTAGTCGGGTGAGGGATATGCGCGGGTGATATGAGTAGAGGTTTCGAGGGGGGCATAGGATTTTAATCCTTGGCAATTTGAGATTAATTAGGATTTAATCATGGGATTAAATGATCGGGCGAGATTTAATGATGGGATTAACTTAACTTTACCGAAAAATGGTAAATTAAGAAGTTTTGCTGGAGATATGGAATAGGGGGTAAAAGTATAGTTTATAATTAAACTAAGGGTTGGGGTATTATTTATGGGATTTATTTATATATGGGAAAAGTTATATTGGGAACTATAATATTATGTTAAAAATTAATATGAAATGAAATGAGTAGAGCCAAAATGCCACTAAGCATAATGTAACATTTGCGCATTTTATTCACATATGCTTTATACTTAGGATAAAATTTCTTTATGGGTTTTTTGAACGAAATGAAATTATTCATGGGGCTTTTACTTTTTCCTAAGCAAATGAAATTTAACCTTAGGAAAAGGGGTTTTATTAGGGAAATGAAGGGAGATGAATTTATGAAGGGAATTCCAACACTTGATGTCCATAAATCATTAAGCCGAGAGTCTGGTCCCACCAAAAGTCAGAGAAATTCTCTGAGCCTTTATGACTTGAAGGATTTTTAGTATTATAACATATTTGTAGATGGGGAAATTAGTAAGTATAGGGATGAAATCACTCAGGGAGAGTTAATTAAATCAACTTATATACCATTGTTTTTGCTTTCTTTACTGGTCATGCACATTGAAAGATGTGTTTAAACATGATAGAAGTGCTTTTGTACAATCAACTTTCTACTTCAGCAACCTTTCTTCTACTTACCCATTAATTACACTAAGGTTTTTTCATCATTTATTTGGGTGCATTTAGGCTAGCAAACCCTTATCAATCCTTTTTATTTTAAAAAATAAACTATTTAATTCTAACCTTATATCATCCTATGGCTCAGATTAAGCTTATGTCCACATTTTATTTCTTTACCTAACTATTGATCTGCCAAGATTAAACTGTTTGGTTAGATTTTATTCTCTAACTATACACATAAAATTCAAAGCATGAAATAGTCAAAATTAAATAGTTTGACTACCATGGGTTGTAGCATGTATGACAAATTGAACACAACCATTATTTAAGACATTAAAACAGTAAGATAGTAGTGGCATTTAGGCTTGCACACTTTCATGATTTGTTTTTGTTTTTGGGGTTCATATGTTTTCATTTTTTGATATTTTCTTATTCCTTTTGTCCTTTGATATTTCTTTTAGGACATACCCTCTTTACATTTTTTAATTTTTTTAATATGGAAAACATTTACAGAAAGCAAAGGTATATACAACATTACAAGGCTTAACCTTAGCCAATTGAAAATTATGAATCTTATCACTATAGTACTCGAACGAAGAAAAAAATAAAAATAAAAGAATTCATGAATAGTAAAGTGTATTGAAGATAAATACCCAAAAATGATATTGACTTTAATCGCTCCTCCTATTTCTTTTAAATGTAACATATGCACTATTTTTCATTTTTTTATAACGTTGAAAAGAGAAAAGCAGTGCAATCCACAAACTAGTGAGGAAGGAAATCCCATCATCCTATATTATCTAATTTAGATTTTTAATTTTAATACATACTTTTTATGTCCCATTGAGTCAAGTCAATAGTATTTTAATTGAGGTTTTTAATTTTAATATATACATTTTCATGTCAAATTGAGTCAGGCTAATAGTATTTTTTTGTTTACTCGTATTTAGATAACATGACATGGACACTCATGATAATTATACTAATACCATAGTAGTGGAGGTATTGATTTTTCTCGTCAACAAATGTGTTTTATTTTTAAATATGATATTAATTAGTTAATTATTTTTAGAATTATATACTAGGGAAACCGTATAAATTAATGGTGTTGAACATAGATCAACATCAAAATCTGAATAAAACTATTTTGAAATAAATTTCCAATTTTTTATTTGTGATTATCATAAAAATATTTCATCGAGCCTTAAATCACTACCATTCAATCAATAATTATGTTAATAAAATTAAAATTCTTAAATTTTATTCAAAATAAGTTACTTATGATATAATAAATGTTTAAAAACTAATATTAATAATAATAAATTTTATATTTATATTTTTATAAAATTATATTTATTTAATAATAAGATAAAATGATTTGCGGTTGTAAATTACAAAAAAATATTGGAAATTTTGACACTCTGACAAAATTTGGTAGAATGTTTTGGAAACCTAACCTTATCAAACTTCAAAATTCTAGATGTTCACAAAATTCTTAATAATGTTGAATTCATTTCTACCATCCAAAAACAATTAAATGCTAATAAAATCAAATTTCATCAGCTAAACAAATGCTAATAAAATCAAATTTCATCAGCTAAACAAATTTCCATAGATTCTTCAGTACAATTCCATAGATTCTTCAGTGCAAGATCTTGCAATAGTTCGCACGTTGTTCCCGATATCACATCCGGATCAGGTCTTGCCAATACTACCGCTATCAATAATAGTAAACGAATTGTTTATATTGTATTATTTTTTTTTCAAAATCTAATATTAAAAATAATAATATAGAAAAAAAAATTATATAAAAAATTATGATAACTTG
This sequence comes from Pinus taeda, assembly GCA_000404065.3. Taxonomy (NCBI): domain Eukaryota; kingdom Viridiplantae; phylum Streptophyta; class Pinopsida; order Pinales; family Pinaceae; genus Pinus; species Pinus taeda. The sequence goes on along the minus strand of APFE031721722.1, from coordinate 9,078 downwards.
AGCTACTACTTGCAGAGATATTAACTAACGAATTTACTTTATGGATTTTCTCCCCAACCTTAAGAATCTTCATGATATTAACTAACGAATTTACTTTATGGATTTTCTCCCCAACCTTGAGAATCTTCAAGTAGTGAATCTTCATGCAGTGAATGTTATTTCGTTGTGATATGTTTCGCAATATGTTTCGCAAGCATTTAGATTTTTCAACTAGTTAAATTGTGATATCCCAAATAAATGTGAATATTTCTTTTATTTTCTGCATATTAAAATAAATTGGAAAACTGATAATAGATAGAATTTTTGTTTTAAATTATTAAAAGAAATGTAGTATTGGAATTTTGGCAAGAAAGTGATTTAATATAATTTCATGAGAAGATATCTATCAAAGGGTGATGGATGTAATTCTCAAGAAATAGTTAGGTTGTAGTTAGGTTGGGCAGTTATCCAATCCTAACTATTCTTAAGAAAGATTTTATCCCAAAAGATGAAAAGGGATCAGGGAAGGAGAAACACTTAAAGGAGAAAAGAAAAGAAGTGGGGGGTAAGTACAGGTAGGAATTGTTGTAGTTAAGTATGGTCAGGACCACATAACTACTACGGATCAAGATCAAAACTTCTTGAAAAGAAGATCGGAAACGGGTTGTAGTCAAGTTTGGTCATGACCACATAACTACTACAGATCAAGATCAAACTTCTTGAAAAGAAGGCCTGGAAACGGGCAGCTCAGGGGGAGATAGAGGCGTTGTTGTAGTCAAGTTTGGTCATGACCACATAACTACTACAGATCAAGATCAAACTTCTTGAAAAGAAGGCCTGGAAACGGGCAGCTCAGGGGGAGATAGAGGCGTTGTAGCGCAAGTCTCAAGGTTGGGAAGCAAGCCGAGTTTAACAATTCTATTCGGTTCAGATAACCAGATAAGCACAAATTTAGAAAGATTATTTTGTTTAGCTGATAATGGAGCTATTTAAGTTCCAATATTAGAATTAGTATAGCTACTCTATATCTGGTTAGGTATATGGTTATAAATACTAGCGTAAGAAAATTTGAAAGTAACTCTATTACATTTGAATGCAATATAAAATAACCAACACTGAGTAGATTAAATTAGAAAAGAACAACATTGAAGATAGATATTATTCTTTTAAGTAGCAAGTAAAACCTCTATAAAAAAAACAATAAAACAGAAATAAAATTACAACATACATTAACAGAATTAAGGAATGTTCTCTGAGAACCTAGTAGATAAATACATATCTTTATAAAAGAAAGAAGAACATAGCTCTATTTTGAACCTATTTGAACCTAGCAGATAAATACATATCTTTATAAAAGAAAAAAAGAACACAACTATGTTATTCCTTAAATAAAAAATAATAATTAGCCCTTACTAGATAAGGAGAATTCTTGTACAATATTCACAGTTCAATGATAGCAAATATCAAAATGCATAGTCATATTTCCGTGAGGATTCCTCTCCTTTACCAAAAAAATAACACAGTAATAGTAATATTAGAACTTTTCTCTCAACAGGGCACACATGAGAAATGCCGGCATAGCCGAAACCCCCGTCGACAGACCCCAAATATTTCTGAATCTCTAAAGCCTAACTCTAACCAGTTAAAGCACTGTCTTCGGATAGACTAAGAAACCCACAACCTCATCAAATGAAGGTTTACATAATTCAAACAAAACTGAGTCTAGGAAAATTTCAACTCCACGAAAATAGCGTAGACCAAATAAATAAAAGACATGTCCAAGACTTATGACAAATACGAAGCCTCAAACCCTGGAACCATTTTCACTGTATCTCATACCCATTTAAAGTCGATGGATGGACTTGGAGAATTGACAACCAGCCGAAAAGAAACCACGAGGATCAAAGCCTGTGAAACCTGGCAGAGCATTGCAAAAGTCAGGGATCCATAAACATAATGAGAAGCAGAAACAAAAAAAACATAAACTAATTTGCAGTCACTTACCCAGGGAGTTGTTGAATACCTCCGGCTTGTCGAGAAGCTTCGTCGGCATACCCAGTGCAGCTTTTACAGCCATGATAGAAACTGATGGCGAGCAGAGACAGTAAGATATGGCAAGGCCACACCAGAAATAACAAGCTCTCAGAAATTTAACACATGCGAAGGGGCTAAGCATTACTCACTATGAAACCCTCTGCTAGAAGCTGGAGCCGAACCCCTTCACAACAAAAATGCCAACAAAAAAACCCCAATCAGCACCTGGCTAGGGCTTAAAGACTTTTGACTCAGCCTCCACCATCGGATGATCAGCAGCAAGGAGAGCCCTCGATTGGGCGCAGTCAACCATGCAGTTGGAGGCCAGCGGTAGATCATAACGAAGGAGCGGCCTCGTTTTCCTAGGCAGGTGGCCAGAACCTATCAAAGACTACCATAAAGGAGGCGGTACAAGTTGCAGGTTACACAGTGTAAAAATATTTGTATTTGTGTACAAAACGACTAAGGTAAGGCTTTTTGAAATAGATTAAACGATTTTGCGGTGACAACCAATATGTAATGACTATAGTAATTATATGCTGCGTTGACCCCTTGTAATTATAAGAAATGTACCCATACATAACCGCATGCGGTAAGACTATCAAACTAAATCCTGTTGGTATATTTGTGATTTGTAGCTGTTTTGAAGTAAAGATTTAAAACTTTGATAATTAAGAAAAAAATAAATTATGTATTTATTCCTTTCATATGGATATGTGACATAAATGTTATTTAATTCGGATATGGTTTTTTTTCAAGCACGCGAGTTGACTGGTAGAGATTTAGGTGGACTGAGGTTTAGTCCCACAGGTCTTGTGGTCTGTAGTCTTCCAGGCAAGACTATGTACCCTGAGCAACATTTTGGGGTGGACTTTCTACCCAGGTTGTTGATGTGATGCGTTGATTTTCCCTTAATGTATGTAAAGAGCGTGGAAGGAGAAAATCGATTATATGGTTGTTCAGAATATATGTAAAGAGCGTAGAAGAAGATGAAATCTTGGAGAAGAAATTGCGTTGCTCCTGGTTGTCTAACACCATGTGTCGGCAGCCTCACTGTTCTGGCCTTCGTCTCCCTTGTCATGCCAGTTTTCCCTACCACTTTTGTCTTCGACGGCTTCAATGGAACCAACTTGGTCTTGGAGGCAGGTGCTTCACTCATCCCCTCCCAATCTGCGCTGGCCCTCACAAATCACACGCGTTTTATCTTCGGCCGGGCGCTGTATTCGATCCCTGTTCAAATGAAAAGCAATGAGACACTTTTCTCCTTCAGTACTACCTTCGTTTTCAGCATGGTCCCGCCCCCATCTAACGCAGGCGGGAATGGAATGGCCTTCATCCTCACGCCCTACGCATCTCCAATGGACGCTGTGCCGGCCCAGTATCTGGGCTTGCTTAACAACACCAGCAACGGGCAGGCATACAATCACTTGTTAGCAGTGGAGTTCGATGCAGCCAGGAACGTGGAATTCAATGATCCCGACGACAACCACGTGGGCGTGGACATCAATAGCCTCATGTCAGTGCAGACCAAGACTGCCGGCTATTGGAAAGGGGACGACTTTCAGGAATTGAGCCTCAAGAGCGGACGCAACATACAGGCTTGGATCGATTACGACCATCTCCAAAGCCGGCTCAACGTTAGCATAATGTTGGCTGGCTTGCCGAGACCGCAGAAGCCGCTCATATCTGCGAAAATCGATCTGCACAACGTTCTGATAGAGAAGATGTTTGTTGGCTTTTCAGCGGGTACAGGGGGCAATTTCTTCCAAGACCATTACGTTCTTGCGTGGAGCTTCACCACGGAAGGTACAGCACCGCCCCTCAATATCTCGAGTCTTCGTTCATTTGCTAACAAGCATCCCAAACGTTCGAGAGGGGGATTTATAGCTGGCGTTACAGTGGCCGCTCTGGTTCTCCTATTGCTGGTGGTCGTAGCCGTGTTTTTCAGAAGAGCAAAATACAGAGAAAAGATCGAAGAATGGGAGGCGTTCTGGCCCCATAGATTCACCTACAAAGATCTCAGCATCGCGACGAGAGGGTTTAGGGACGAAAGCGTTTTGGGCCAAGGGGGTTTCGGCAAAGTTTACAGGGGCGTTCTCCGGGACAGTGGCCAGGAAGTCGCAGTGAAATGCATAACGAAGGAGTTCACGGAGGGAATGAGGGGATTCGTGGCAGAGATCTCGACCATGGGGCGCATGCAACACCGGAATTTGGTACAGCTGCGGGGTTGGTGCAAGAGGCAAAAACAGCTATTCATCGTTTACGACCTCATGCCCAATGGCAGCCTGGATAAACTCATATTCGGAAACCCGACGACTGTCTTGCCGTGGCCTCGGAGATACGCGATCCTGAAGGGCGTAGCCGCGGGGCTGCTGTATCTGCACGAACAGTGGGAGAAGAGGGTCATCCACAGAGACATCAAGTCGAGTAACGTGTTCCTGGATTCTGAGCTCAACGGGCGGCTGGGAGACTTTGGCCTCGCCCGGCTGTATGACCACATCCAGAACCCGGGGACCACACGCGTTATGGGAACTTTGGGTTACATAGCGCCGGAACTCACACGTACGGGAAAAGCCACGCCGAGCTCCGACATGTTCAGCTTCGGGGCTCTGCTGTTGGAAGTGGCGTGCGGGAGGAAGCCCGTGGATCTATCCATGGACGCCGAGCGACTAGTTTTGGTGGATTGGGTTTCGCTGCTGTACGCACAGGGAACGCTGCTCCATGCCGCAGATTCGAAGCTGGGGAATGAATACGACGCGGACGAAATGGAAATGGTATTGAAACTGGGGTTGTTTTGCTCCCATCCCGAGGCAGAGAGGAGACCGAGGATACGGCAGGTGTGTCAAATATTGGAAGGTGAAGCTCCTCTCCCGAACGTCCATATGGATTTGTGATGGTGAATGTCATGGATCAGTCTAGTGTAGGCTTCAATGTGCTGCTTCCGCTGAGCCAAGGCGAGGCTTATCCAGGAAATTCCAGGCGGAAGCAGGTCAAACGCACTTCAAGTCTTCAACCTCTTTAAGCTCTGGACGGTGATCATCCGTACGGAGATAGGTACAAAGCTTTGACCATACTCTGTTCCCCAACTTTTGTGGTGTATTCTGAAGTAGCAGTTGCATGAATACCAGGGGGGCAGATGTAGAAGGTGTTCACGAAACTAGGGTTGCTGTTCTCCTGTTACGAGACGGAAAGGAGGCTGGGGATACGGCTAGTATGTCAAATACCGGATGGTGAAGCTCCTCTCTATGACGTCCATATGGCTTCAATTAACACGAATGTTATGGGCGTTACGGGATGTGCCGCTGCTGTTGATCCGGCGGGCAGGCTTCTTCAGAAGGTTCTGGGCGGGGGCAGTCCAAACGGATTATGTAGCCGGTTGGATTAGCATATACATATTTACTCTAAAAAAAAGTTCGTCATAAAAATTCAGTAGGGATTTTAAATAATTTTAAGTAAAAGTTGTAAAAATTTAAATGTTTTTGATGTAATTGAATTTATTTCCACTATTAAAAATATGATTAAGTACTTCATTTACAAGATTTTTAAATTTTTTTATCTAAATTCCAAATCCTCCAAATAATTCTTCAGCCTCCATAAATAATTCTTCAGACAATTTAGAAAAGCACTGAATCTTCGTAAACCATAGGTACCAAGTTTGTCCGTACCGGCAAAAACGGTTAGGTACGATGATTAATTCGAAAAATTCTAATTCGGTTCGGTGTTATATTTTTGTCCAAGGCACCCATTCCAGTTCGTTGTCTCCAACATTTACTATGCTTCGTCCCTTAACTTGAATTTGTTTCGCGCCTCAATGTGAATACATAATGTGTTTCGTTACACTGATCAATGGTCATAAGCAAGCTAAGGTATACGGTCAATAGAAATTTGATATATACAAATATACATGGTTATTTAAAAAATAAAATTATTTGATTTTATATATTTTATAAATTCAGAAGATGGTGTGGTAGATATCTAAATTGAAAAGTATTGATTTGTTTTTTTACTTATTTTATTAAAAAAATAAAACTTAGGCTTATTTTAATAACTTAGGAATTTACTAATTAAGAAATTTATTTTTCAAGTACTAAATAGGAATCACACTTGCATCTATTATCTATTCGAGACGTAAATTTTCAATTTTAATTTTGATTGGTTGATGTATTGGAACAACACAAGTTTGGAACCACTCAACCTCGGTGGAAATAGGTCATTGAACTTAATCTTCAATTGTTGAATAGGAATTACACTAGCAACTTAAATCTTTAACTCCAACTTTGCTTAGTTGATGCATTGGAAGAATACAAGTTTGGATCTGCCCAACCATGGTGGAAATAATACATAGAAGGGAAAAACGAACCTGGTGGAAATAATACACAGAAGGGAAAAACAAATTTGGAAAGAGGCAACCTTGGTGTAAAATTGAAATAATGTAGAGAAAGGCAAATGATAAGATCAATTAGCTTTTATAAATTTTCTTATAAGAATTAGCAAGTTTGTATTTCTTAAAAAAAAACAGACTATTTTTATAGAAACAATAAAAAAAGGGTAATTTCTATTTTAGTAAATTGGTAATTCTTATTGGAAAAAAATAAAAATAAAAGATTATTTTTATAGAAAATAAAAAATATGTAATTTCTATATTACAAAATTGTAAATGACAAATTGCAATTAAAAAAGATAATTCCTATTTTACAAAATAATAAAAATAGCAAATTGGTCTCAAATCAGTAACTCTTATATAACATAAAAAACAATAACTTTATTTTGAAACAAAATTAATTTATACAACTTTATCTTTTCATTAAAATTTTGAATATAAAAATTGTTTATTTAAATTATAAATAAATAAATAATATATTTAAATAATTATAAAATGTATAGTGTTAAATTTTTCCACTATTAAATTTTATAATGTCGATTTTTTCCGTACTGTATCGAATTCGGATTAACTATGTCGTAAACGACTCCCATATATACAACGTACATAATTCTTGCCTTTGGAATGGCATTCAACATCAACATCTGTAGCTCCGGATGATAAGAATTGCACCACTGACGCGAGAGCAGTTGAGCCGACACCTCTTTGTCTCCTGTTCCTAGTCATGTTAATAAGGATTTTTATATATGTTATCTGATTATTTTGGTATACATGTTTGAAGATAAATATTTATATGTTATTTGATAAATAGGGGAGATGTTAGGTGTAAAATAGTATAGATTTATTTTAAATAAAATTTAATATGTGTGAGAGGTATTTAATAATTTTTTTTATGAGTTAATATTATTTGTACAATTTTTTTTTTATTAATTTATTTTTATAAATCTATTTAATTTGATTTAAAATTCAAATTTTAATGATTAGAGGGATAATTTTACATATCATAATTTGAATTATCAAATAACTTTTTTAGCTCATAATTAACATATATATTATTATAAAAGATATAAATTAATAGATGATTAATTAAAATTAAATTTTTTAAAAAATATATATATATATATATATATATATATATTTTAAAAAATTATACTTTATTTGTAACATTTTCAATTTCAACAAAATATGATATAATAACAAATAATATAACTTAAAAGAAAAATGGAAAATTTATCAACATAAATAGTATTGAGTATAAATTAGAAAATCCATAACTTCACCAGTCATACTAATGCATTTAAAACTTGAAGAATAAGATTTAAGTTTTAAGATTAAATATCTAAAAAGTATGTTCACACAAAATTTTAAAATATTTATTTAGGCCCGGAAACAAAGATATATGTTTATTACCTAGAAAATATATAAACATATAAATCTAGAAAGATCATAAAAATAATTATAATTTTTTTTTTAATTGAAATCACTATAGGAATTTATAGGGTAAGTTCTTCAGACAGAACACCAAAGGACACCGCTCACAAATAAATCACATATCAATACACCAGTATTTTTGACCTGGTTAAAACTCTCAAAGAGGGAAACGGTCCACAGCTTGAACCCACGCGGCCACTTCAAGCAATTTATTAATAAAAGAATGAAATTTCACATAAGCTTCTCTCATGAACAGTTAACCTACAAATGACCCTCCATGCTCTTTAAATAGAGATCATGGACCAACCGGGTGTTAAGCCACAGATCAAGTGTCGGTAATACCGAGGAGAGAATGAACCGTCGGATCACTACATATCGTGACCATCGGATTGTAAGTTACAAAAGTACATAGTAAAGAAACACACTTTACCTAACTCTATACTAGACCAAGTTATACTTAACTATTTCCTATGTGTCGGAATATCCTAACATCCCCCCTTAAGAACCACTTGGGATAGGATTGAAGGATTTACAAATATGACACAACAGGAGAAGGAAGGAGGCACTAGAGCCTATCCCCCCTTAGTGACAACTTCCTGAACTCCAACCATAATTCGAGGTTTAGTAAACTTCTCCTCTGTGAGAGCCTTTGTAAAGATGTCTGCAACTTGATCATCTGTTGAACAATATTGCACTTCAAGAACATGGTCATGAATGAGCTTTCTGATGAAGTGCATTTGTAGTTCAATTTGTTTGCTACGCTGATGCTGGACTGGATCTTTGCATAGTTGAATGGCGCTTTGATTATCATAGCAAAGTGTAATCAGATGCTGCTGCTGAAAGCCAAACTCTGATAGGATCTGACGAAGCCACAAGGCTTCCTTACTAGCTTCTACGACACCACGATATTCTGCTTCTGCTGAAGAAAGAAAAATGGCACCTTGTTTCTTGCAAGCCCATGTAATAGGTCCTGAAACCAAGAGTGAAGACATAACCGGCATTAGACTTCCGATCATCAGGGTCACCAGCCCAATCAGAATCAGTGAAACCAACTAATAGAGGAGCTGCTTTGGCACTGTAATGAATCCCAAACTGTACTGTACCTCGAACATAACGAAGTATTCTTTTAGCTGCCTTCCAATGACTTTCACGGGGGTTTTGCATAAAACGAGCAACAAGGCCAACAACAAATGAAAGGTTAGGACGAGTATGGGTTAAATACAAGAGTTTTCCCACAAGTTGACGGTATAAGG
>APFE031721720.1:0-10723 GCA_000404065.3 Pinus taeda | reverse complement strand
CGTAGTGGCACACAAGGGAAATATGAGTTTGGAGATTCATTCTCGTCATATTCTCAGTAGGTATTGCGCAGTGGAGGCAGGCAAGCAGCAAAGGTGATTTGAGCCAGTGAATTATTCAGATCTGTGCCATATTTTATGTAACAGGTGGAGCTAGTATTGTACTGTGTACTGTTACATGGTCTCAATCAATATAATATACAGATAGTTATGGGGTTTTCAACTTTATGCTTTCCCCGGGTACATACTGTGTTGATATGTGTGATTGATGCTTCAATGTGCGCATGTGTATGTTTCTGAATACTGCTAAATTGATGATCAATGTAGAGGAGATTATGTATTATACATGATTCCACAAATAGTGTATAATCAGGATAATCTCTGTGAATAAGTGTCATATTATTCACGAATTTTCTACATGGTATCAGAGCTAGCTGATTTGTAGAAAAAGTTCTACAGCTACCAGATTTCTCCACCTACACTTTGAGGAATTTTGTTGTCTCCTAGTCTCTCAGGATTTACCGCAATCCAAACCCGGATCACTAGGCCCTCGACTGAGACCCGCTCTCCAGGCTTTACTGCATATCCCAAACTTGTGATTACTAGGCCCAACAGAGAGAAAACCACCTCTTGGCTTTACTGTATATCCCGCCATTCACTGGCAAGGATTCCTAGGCTCATCGAGGCAACACAATCCTAGCTTTACCACAACCCACATTCTAGCTCAGGGGTCACTATGACAGTGGCTTTACCATGATCCACAATCCGGTTCAGGGACCACTAGGCCACGTGCTCTATCATTCGGAGATCCACCCCACTTAGCTTCGAATCCATCCGGCAATCCATCTCAACCAAAACATGAGAACCCCGTCACACCATGGCTATCCAGAAATGGAAAGGTTAGACTGAAAACACTGTTACACCTGGAAAAAACCATGTCACAACAACAAAAGAACCACATGCAATACCATGCATGCCAAATCTAGCAAGGAAAATACACATGAAACCGATACCTACAAAGAATCCTATTGTAGCTGCTTGATCCTGCCTTTCCATGATCTTTGCTTGCTCTTGCCTTCCTTGCCTTTATTGATCCCATGCATAACCATAACAAAAGCTTAGCATTGACCAAGAAGCTTACATCGACTAAGATCTTAAAAACTGATCCTCAGAAGCCTTTTTATGAATGAGGCCTCTATTTTCTTCATTTTCCATTATTTTCCTTCAATTTCGCCCTCACATGCAACCTGTGACCTTTCACCTCCTTTTCCTCCTAATTTCCATTATTTTCATATATAAATGTGCCAAAAATTCCATTTTTCCTTTCCAAAGGATTAGCCATTTCCTTTGCCAATTTCCTTAGCCATAATAAACCGAATCAACATCCACTAGGATGTTTTGCCCAATATTCAGCTTGGATTACGTGTCCCATCACCGTGGCCTTATATATATGTTTTTACATGGAATTTTATCCAGGGTTGTTACATTAACTACCAATAACTCAATTTAACTGATTTAGATTGCTAGAAATTAGCAATCACTCGTGCTAAACTAAACTCAAGTCTTCTAACTTGAATTATCTAAGCTAACTGGGTGACACAAGCCATGTCACCCAAGTTAACTCATCCAAGTTGTCTGCTGAAATGGAAATTCGAGTTTTCTCTAGTTTGACCAAGGTAAGTCAAACTAAAAAAATTTTTGTTGAATTTTCAACAAATTTAATTTGTATATATTAATAAATATACAAAAGAAAATTCTTAGGCATGCTAATTTCCAGAACACTAGCAGTTTTGACACTCTGACTTTGAAGAGCTTTATCTTGAGTTCTACTAGGCCAAATGAGGCCCAGGATGGCTCGTTAGAAAGCTAAGATCATGGAGAATAATATGGGAACATTAAATCATCCAAATATTCATATTTAATAGGTGTTGTCTGTTGACACCACAAATTTTCCAGGATGGCAGATTTCTTACCAAAATCAAGTAAAAAAAATTCAAAAAATCAAAATGTTAGAGTGTTTGGAACGTTTTTTTTTTTTTTTTTTAATGCTGGAAATGGATTCAACACCATCAAGAACCCCTATGGAACCCAAAATTCTGAAGTTTGACAGTTGCTTTTCAAAATCTTGCCGAAATTTCCATTATTTTCTTGGCTATTTTCTGGGCTCTTTAGACTACACTTATTTAATATGCCTAAAAATTAGCAGAAACCGAGGCTTTGAATTTGCAACCAAAACTAATTTTCTGTTTTTTTTTTTTTTTTGAATTTTCATTTGCTAAAACTCTTATTGTTACAAATTGGTTTGAAGACAACCTTCTTGAACCAGAGAGAATTCAACAGAGATCATTGCGAAGCACACATTACATTACATTTTATTAATTTAATTAGATTTTAGTTTGAAAGTTTCTTTTCCCAATTCTCATATTTTGATTTTAATTTACAAAATTAATTCTGTTTATTGGAACTTTGATTGGTTTCTGCTGGAGATATGTTGGAGAGGATGAAGCGAAGAGATCTTGGAGCAATGAGATTGCACCAGCAAAGAAAAAGAAGAGGATTTGCAACTCCGAAATAGATGGATCTGAACTACCTCCAACAGTTCTCCCCTTTTGGGAATTTTTGTAAAAAATAAATATGAGTTTTGAGAATGAGAAAAGGGTTCTTCTTCTCTACAACTTAGAGGCTGTAGGTACTTTTGTAAAGGGATTTTAATTTGAGATAGGGAGGAAAACTCAAAGTTGAGGATATTAGGATTTTCTTTTCATAATTCAATCTTTGTTAGTGAGGCAGAGTTTGCACTTTTGTAATTCTTCCTTGTACTCACATAGCTGATTATTTTGAAAGGATTATTGGAGATATTTGGAGATACACATCAAAGAGACTAAGTTTCATCAATTTGTATTTAAATACTTTTATTTAAAATTCAAATTTTATCTTTTGATGATAGATCTATGTAAATTTTCATATTGTGCACATTTGTTTAATGTAAAAATAGTTTTATTGTAGATCAACTATCCGATCTATTAGTCTCATGGGTTCGTTGTCAATTTTTGCTTTGATTATGTGTTTAAATCAGATTTCTGAGTAACTAAGAAATTTGCCATCTAAAATTGATTTAATTGTCATTGAATTATAAGAACTTTTTCTGCATTTTGATGACCTAATTTTCACTATTAAATCTCTCAACAAAGCATGCATGATACTCATAATACCACTTGTTAGAAATTCTTCAACAGTTGGGCATTTATTATAAAAAACATTTTAAATCCCATTCATTTAATTGCATTTCTCTCAGTTAGATCTACATCTTCCTAATTGAGATAGATTTATTTTTTGTCACTTGCATCTTATAGTAGATTTGCATTCCAATCTTATCATTTGCATTTTAGAATTCCTCTAACACAGGGGAAAACTCTAGTGTGGCTTAGTTGAGCCCTAAAATCAGCTTAAGGTTCATTTTCTTGCAAGAGGGAAGATCTAATATCTCTCTCCTTGTTGGTAAGTAATAGAAATACCATAAGCCAACAAGGAGAGAGAGGGGGTAGTTGGACCCAAAAGAACCAATCAGAGCCATCATTTAAACAGATAAGAGTTTGATTTGAGACTTTGACCGGATGGCCTTCCCAAATATTGATGAGGTCATTTTTGGTTATCAACATCTTTGGTGCTAGAAGGAGGGCCAAAATTTATTTGTTTCTTTAAACATTTCATGTTTTTAAAGTTTTGTCTTTCTACAATGGCTCCTTCTGAATGACCTATTTGGAGTTACTTCGTTGGACTTCCACCAAGATTTATATCAGGAACAAAGACATGTGTTTCTTTTATTATAGACAAATAAAGTACAGAAAGGAATAATTTCACTTGATTCGTCCTTTTGCAGGCTCCAAGCGGAACCGTCGCCCGGATTCGTCCAGTCTCGAGCCTTTAACAAACTCCTTCCATGACTTACTCCATGATATCTCAAGTAGTAGATAGACATCAACACACACAAGGAAACAAGGGTTTCCTGTAAAATGGGGGAAGTGCAGGAGGCACTAGGATCTTCAGACTTGGTTAGGGAAATCTCAGCATAATAATCTTTCTCTCTCTTCTCTCCTCCCTTTGGTCTTCCCATTGAAGCCTTTTTATACTTCTCCCAAAGTAGTTTTTTAGTTGGGAATTTCTTGGGAACAGTTGGGCCACGGGCACTAACAGGTAATCAACAGGTGAAACTCGTGATCTCCGCCCGAAATTAAGGATATATATTTTTTTAAGTGTTTTAAGACATATACACGGGTTGGGTATACACAGACCAGCGTATACACGCATTTAGCTCAGGGCAATGTCGCATATAGGGAATAAAACATTGTTTTTTAAATTTTGGACCAGGTCTGGAAGGAGAGGTTGCCCTAGGCCATGAGTGCAGCATCACAAACCTCAAGAGTGAGATTTGGAGCTATAACAGACTTCCACCTACCTCTACTCCAATTCAAGTAGTAAATCTATTGTCAAAGATGAAGTTTAACGGTAAGAAGAATGTCTTTGCTTTTGATCATGTTATTCAATTCATTTTAAATTGTAATAATTTTGATATTGAGGAAGGTGTGATGTGCAATAGGTTTACACTCACTTTGACAAGATTGGCTAAAGACTGGTGTAAATATTTACCATTTTCCTCCTTTCGCACTTGGGACAAGTTTGTAAAAAAATTCCTACATGCTTTTCAAGATTACAACTATGAAAAGGTTTGTGATCAACTGGAGGCTTTTCACCGATTCAAAGATGAGTCTTCAGATGATTTTCTAATTAGATTTAAATTAATTTGTTTTCAATTTCAATCTGAAAATTTGCCTCTTGAGTTTCAATTAACATGATGGTTTAGAGAATTAGTCTCTCTTCCTTGTATTCCTAATCTGTATGATCAAACAATTTCAAGATTTAATGAGTCTTCTTCGACTTCTATTAACATGAATGAAAGTTCACTTATGGAGGATGCACATGGCAATCATGGTGAAATCACTTCATTCATGTATGATAAATTCCTACAGTTAGTGCATACTTCCTATAGTGTCAATGAAGACTGTGATGCTCTCTTTCATGTTAATAATTCACGACCAAAAAGCTTGGAATAGTTTGACAGTCAACTTCAAGAATATATGGACGTCAAACATGAAGATTCAAATATCAATACAACTTAAAATGAACAAGAAATAAATTCAGAAAATCAACATGCTACTCCGCAAAAAAAAGTGCAAATTGAAAATTCCAGCAAATTGCAATTTTCCACAAAAATTTCTGATTTTTCTCATGTTGATCAACCACAAAATATGAGGCAGCCAAGCATCAACCTTCAAGAAAGTACGATAAGCCAAATGAATGAGTATGAATCTGAAATTTGCATTGAAGAAAATATAGAAGAGTTTGCAAATAAAGAAATTTCCAGGTTCATTTCTTCTAATTCTAATTTTTCTCTTTATCCTGATCTTTTTGGTTATAGCAATTCACTTCCTCATTACACTAATGCTATTCCAGAGAATAGAGGAGCTGACATAAATGAATTACCAATTAGTTTTGATCAGGGCAAAGAGACATACAATGATCATTCTTTCAACAATGTTGATAATATGCTCAACCATGCTTCTAGTTCTAATGCATTTTATGAAAAGGATGGGAATACTAATGAAATTTATCAAGTCATTTATGATGATTATTTATAGTTATAATACAATGGGTCATTTAAGTCCTTATTAAATCCATACACTCTTGATAACTCTTGTATGTTTCAAAATGATGACTCTCCTCTTACTAATATTTCTATTAAAGAGTTCCATTTTGAAATTGCATCAAATTATAATGACTTTTCCACTCCTATTTATGATTTTGACAGTCTTCAAGTTTCCATTCCTACTCATAGTCCTGAGCCTCTCTCTTACTCACAAGATGATATTAATAATTGTTCTAGTTGCATTATTATGGCTAATCCTTGTGAAGAGAAGATCACTTCAAACGAGTCCTTGTTGTGTTGTAACACTAGTTGTAACATTACTGTAAATAATGATTTGATTTTGTTATTTTTGCTTCATTTGCTATGAATATTTTCATATTTGTGTTTCTTCTTTCATTTTCGAATTCTTTGATAACTTATGCTAGCATATTGAGCAATTGAATTTCCAATACTCGGAATTGAGATAGAATGTGAAAATGAATCACAAATTTTAGATCATGACCATCAAGAGCTTTTAATCTTCCAATTTCATCTCATGTTCATATCTTATCAACTTACTCTTTCTCTTATAATGCATTTTTTCACATGAATCATCACATATGAGTGCATTAATACAATATGACCAACCATATAATCCAATTAAAGATCTTCTAGATTCGTTGAATTTCCATCCTTACGTACAAGATCCATTCAAAAGTTGCTTGGAAAATTCAATTCAAAAAAAGAATACTAATACTTTGTCTTATGTATAAAACACTAACATTTGCCCATATATTCTCCCATTCTATGTCTTCCATTCTATATCAAATATTGATCCATATGACCTAATAGCGATTTGGTTGGAAGAAACGTCTCGAGATAAAGTGATTGTAAATAAACTTCTTTTTGTAAATATATTAGAAATAGATGTACATATTGCATTAAGGTTTATTCTTGTTAGTTTAATTATATTCATACTTTTGATATTGATGTTTGATGTGTACATATGTGAAAAAAATAAAGTGCTTGAATGGTTACACTAGAAGTATGACTATACCTAGTCATAACTTCCCTCATGCAGTTAGGATAAGAGTAGAATTAGTTTAGTTATATTGTTTTTTTTTTTGCTTTTATTTTAATAATACAGGTAGAAGAATAAAGCGAGCAGATAACCCTTTCCAGGTCATAAACATGTTTAGGGAAGTATTTGTTTTCTCATTAGAACTTTTTGTTTTTGTGCTCTGTATAAGTGCTATGCTCTATATTTCCTTTGCGTTGCAAATTTATAAAATGAGTCATAATCATATTTTGCTTCTTTTCTCAATGCAATTGAAATAAAATGTTTGGCTCCTGCTTGTTTGAATTTTCCATGGATTTGAAGCTTCCTACATTTTAAATGGCCTTAAAGCAAAGGAAAATCACATTGTTCATCATGTGTATTCCTTTTTGGTTTCGCTCCTTTATAAATCCCAGGATGACTCAGAGCCTATAGGGTCATCTAGCCTGCATATTAAATAAACATGGGTCGCTATTGTTGGGTTTTCATTGGGCATTCATTACTTGAGCTTGAAGCCACAATTGTTCCTTACCTTCATTTCCTTTAGGGTGACATGTATTGATGATCCCCTTTACCTTCACTCCATCCTTCCACATATTTCACGCTACCTTGGTACTCAGAAGCCTGTAACATCTTAAAATCTAATTCCAAAAGTTTTTGGGCCTGTAGGCTCTGGAATTCACGTCATCATGAGTTTCGATTTGCGTGCATAAAAGGTTTGGCCCCCACTCCTACACATTATTGCATTATCTTATGAATAGTGGCCCCACTCCACTTTAATAGCCCATGAACCTAAAAACTTATAGCCTTTTCCAAATTCCAATTCATAATACTTGTGAGCATCTAAGCTAAGGTACTCCTCTCTCCTCTCTACACATCCCATGCCTCTCATGCCCGAAACATTTTTCTAATTGTATCTGTGCTCTCCCTTTTGGGCTAATACATGGACGCTCACTCTTCTACCACTAGGAAGCCTGAAAGCCCGACCAATTAATAAAATTGCATTTCAATTCTCTTTTAGGCACTTCAATTCCATAAGCTAGGATGGGTCCTGCCTTTCACTAGTGATATGCCTAGTCCTTTTGAGGTTGGAAATTTTTCTAATTCACGTTTGTGAACAAGTCGGGCATAAATTCCTTTCGGGTTACTACAGTTGGATCCCTCTAATAAGCTTATTCTACTTACTAGTCTCCAACCTTCCAGGCTATCATAACATGTGGATCACTTGTGTTTTTGTCCTCACTTTACTATTGGATGCCCATCCCTTTTTCTCCTTTTCTCCCCATCCTGTATCTCATCATCTCGGTCATATTTTTAGTGTGCATCCTTTGTTTTTTTGGGACATTCCTGAGCGGCCAATATGTTAATGCGACGAATTGGTAAACAAACACAGAATATGCAAAGGTAATCGATCATGGTCAATTTTGATTTTTGATTCTGGTTTCTTTAATATCGCTCCATTTTAATGATCATGCAATAGTCCAAGTCCTCTTTATATATATCCATAAACCATTGTTACATTGGTTGGGACTTGGAGACCGATTCCATCAGATTTTATGAATATATTGGGGTTGATATAAAATTAAAATGAACAAGAGGAATGATTTCCGCTGCAATTCATAATGAAGCACATTTTCATTTTCATTTCTACTGATTATTATTTACTATCAAATCCTTGAACGTGAGTCATTATTCTTCTACTTTGGTGCTCACTCTAGTTTAGATTCAATAAGTGATGATCTTTGGGCAAATAAAAACTTCATAGAATGCAACTTCTTCTTACATCTTATCTTAATTAAAAGAAGAAGTTACATTTTTGGAAAAATTCGACATCTTTCAGGTAAAACTTAGCGAAATTCTTTAAGATACGTCTCATATGCCCATTTTCATTTGTTTTCATTTTCTTTACACTTTTTGTTTCAGCTTTGTTTTTTAGTGTTTTCTAATCTGAAGCTCTGTTTTTGCAGGTCTTTAAGAATCACGTTGAAAACTTTGCCTCCCTGCTTGCTCAGATTTGGAATTCACTCTCCTCATTTTGCTTTCTTTCAAGCTTTCAAAAAACAGTTACGATGTCGATCATATTGCAAATCAGCTAAATTGGGGAGTCTCTAAACCTCTAGTTTGTTTCACAAGCCTTATTTTTATTAGAAAATCATTACAAGGTTTCCATACAGGCTTACTTTTGAAAACATGAAAATTTGCAAGAGAAGGGACATCCTATTTAACTTTATTTTCTCTCATAACTACTATCTAGTTTTTGTTTTCAGAAGCCTAATTACCTAAAATTCTGCAAGATATAATTTATCGAGATCTCAACTGAAGAACAACGCACATGCTTTTCTTAGTTTACTCTTTTGTTGAGACATTTTTTATAATTAGTCTTGTTGGATTTTATTTTAAACATGGCTTTACTTTTATCTCTCCCTTCTGGTTTGCCTTTTTTCATTTGCAATGTTTTTCATGTGCGTTGATTTCACCTCTGCATCAGATTGGTTTTGGTGATGTCATCAAAATTTATATGGAAGACTTTTTCTTACCCAACATTGGTCGGTGTGCTTGGAAAATTTTTACTCTCTCAATTTTATGGGTTTTCATTTACCTTAAAGGGACATCTTTATTGAATTTTGAGTCCTCTCACTTTAATTCTTTTCCCATGGAAGAACATTCATCTTTTCCAAGTGATATAGTCCATCTTTCCAAGGAAAGAACTGTTAAATGAATCTCAACCATCTCTCCATTTCACATTAAGAGCCTCTAGATTGATAGTCATAGGGAAAGATGAGGGAGTCAAAATTTTATGAGTAGTATATCCATTGCCTTTAAAATCTCTAGTACCACCCCGCCCTCTTCACCCATTTGCAAAAAAAAAAATTCTCTAAATAAAGTTTATGAAAAGGGTGGTAAAAGAGGGTTGAAAACATGTATGTGTGGGAAGCACAATAAAACCGCTGGGGTATTGAACAAGCTCGCTAGTAGCGTGGCTATGCTTGTGTGGTACTAAGACAACTACATCAGGGCTATGGACACTCGTTGACAGTGAATCGATGTTGGGTAGGGGAGATTATTGATATCAATGGATATATGATTTCCTTAAAACTTCTTGTCTGTACCTCTTTCGTCACTCACGTGAGGTATATTTTAAAATTAAATATTTCCTTAAAAACATGGATTCATGGTTGTAGACTTAGTTTGTTTCAAGTACTTATCTTTCTAGAACTTATATTGCTTGAATAATTAATGTGGGACATATGGCAAATGTTTTATCGTTTGGAGGCTTGAAATAATTCATTATTTCAACCTTTCGGTAAGTTTGAGTTCATTATCTTTTTAACCAGATACAACTGCTTCTTCCCTATGTGTCGCCATTGTTGTGGCAAAACAACAATCCCTCATTTTTACTTTATTATCTTCATATAATAATGGGGGCCCTCTATGTAACTTTAGGTCATTCACTTCCTTCATATTGTTATTCTTGCGGGATTTTCATTTTTCTCTGTTTTTCGCTTCGATTGCTTTATTGAGTGGTTTCTCACAAGCTTCCCAACTACTCTAATTTTGTTGAGTTTGGACTTACGGTTTGCAAATGATGCTTATTCAAAATTTATGTGATTTTCACCACTTGAGCTAAAAGATATACCAAATGTCTTATACTTTCATTTCTAAATTTAATTAATTTTCAAATATGTAAACATAATTATTTAGCTAATTTTAATTAATTAACTTATCTAGATTAATTAATTTGCAATTATTATATTTAATTAATTTATTTAATTAGCCTGGATTAATTAAATTAATTGTATTGTGTTTAAATAATATGTAAATTAATTTGTGACATGTAAGTTCTACGACTTAATATGGATAAGACAATAAGACCATCAAGTTATCATTAACCCAATTCATCTTATATCAACCAACATAGGTGAGGTGGAAACTTGGTTATATGGTAAGACGAGTGGAATCAAGTTTTAAGGGTTGAATCCACCTCT